>DWON01003449.1:0-18009 GCA_018251015.1 Phocides pigmalion okeechobee
ATACATGAAGAACATGTTGCTTTACGGCGGGTTATGAGGGCGGCGGTGGTGCCGCCCCGGGCGAGCTCTAACGGCTCGGCTTACAGTTTCAGTTCACACTTTTCATAAGGTAACGTAACTGTTAAATATCACTGTAATTTGAACACACGACTAATCTTATTACTACTAACATTATCCCCACATTTCCATTAAAAGCGTTAAAAATATTTTTATTAACGTTCAACTAAAACCTAGCTAGCGTTTTCATTTTAAATAGAAGCGTTGTAAAAATCTGAAAATGAAAATCCACTTAAGCGGCTGGCTCTCCACATCGCAGCCAGGTTTCCTTGGCTCTTAAAGCCGGATATCCGGTTCCATCCGTTCGCTCTTTGCTCTGTCTTAAGAATTAAGTTCAGTCGTACGTAGAGCCCGGAAACCGTTTGATTTAGTGAATTTAATGCTATTTCATTTTACTCGAATTTTTAAAGTATTCTTTTAAAGTAAAGCTAAAGGTTTTAAAAGGCTTGCTCCTTACATTTATCGGTTATACCTAATTAAGGAAAACTGCTTTAGGAGCGTAAATGGGAAAAAAGTAAAATATGGTAGAGTACCTACAACAAGTAAACTATTTCATTTCATTACCCCTTAATTTTTATGAAAGAGTGGCAAACGAGCCTATATTTTGACTGGTTTAAGTAGGCTCCCATACGTGGAGGTCCATATACTAATTATCAGGACTAAAGTCCTATCTAAAATCGTACAAGTTGCGTTATTACCTGAGGACTCGCTTTTAGTGTAGCAAGCAACCGCGGTTCCCCAATCGAAACACAAAAGTCATTTCACGACGAATTATGCATTGATATAACCCTATACTTAACGCCCCTACTTGCTACCCGTTTCTTTAGATAACACAGATGAGATTAGACTATAACTTGGCTAGATGGCCACTGTATTATATATGCATCCTTCTTACGACATCCTACCAAACTAAACACAGCAGCGCTAGTCATTGCTTTTAAAAAATAAAAGTTGGTGTGATTATAATGCCTCCCGAGGTTAACTACGAAGGATTCTATCACCAGGGGTACAACATTTGGACAGCGTGGTGGAGTAGACTCAATACTAAGTCCGGATATAGGAGAAATCCGTGTCAATTAGGACAAAAAGTATGCTTCAGCCGAGTTGAAAAACAAGAAGTTAACTTGTTATACAGTAATCAAATACTTTTTTTTATTACACATTTTATATGAGCTCCGAAACTGATTTAAGTTTTTGTAATCTTTTTGAATTCTTAATTTCTGCAATATTAAAATTCAAAGAAGAAGCGACATAAATTATAATAAAAATACTAATTCGTATGCGCTGTAATAAAAAAATAATCTCGTTAGATATTAAAAACGAAAGTTATCTTACCCAAGCGCTTATACCGAAATAATTCCACAAATTTATTATACTCAGTGGAATTCACACCCCTTCATAACTGCCATAATATAGTAACGAAATTTATGTATTCCCGTGCTAAGGAGTTAAGCGTTCTGAACAATATTTTAATATCTGGGCTATTTAGCGTTCATTGACTGTGAAATTTTTGTTTGATATTACCAAAATTTTAACGGGAAGGTATTTTATTATTGATGTTAGAAGAATTTTACAGCGAGAAACATTAGAAACAAGATCCTTTCCAAAGTACTACATATATAGTATATATTACTTTATAAAATGTAAAGCAAATGTGCATACACATCTATGCACGACATCAGAGAGGATTTTCGTCCTATATTTTTGCATGTGAACCATTTACCTTCAGATTGCCTACAAGCTCATATCCTACTCTTCCAACCTAAAAAAGTAGATTCCACTACTGTATCCTACTGTAGTATAGCATATGATCATATGCTATACTACAGTAGGATACAGTACACTACATCTCACTCAGAACCTATCCACACGGTGAGTACACATCGTTACGATCACCAAAGTTAACCAACATTAGACACGATTGGACACTAAGTCCTATTGATGACCGCTAGTGGTAAAATTTTATGCACGCCATTCACACATCCTACCTCAGAAAGTAGGTTAAACAACTTACAAACAGGTTGGCCAATAAGCCCGTATCTCTACCAATGGATTGGGCCAGCATGGTTGAGTATATCTCATGCCTCTCTCAGTTATTAGAAGTTCAGTGCCCAGTAATGACATGTAATAAAGGTTACAAATACAGATCATAAATTATTGACACTAAGTTAAAATAGACATCCTATAAGATAATTTTGAATATGTTTTTTCCTCTGAAGCCTAAATTTGTATGATTCACGTACATAATATGATTTATTACAAGTCTCAATAGATCGGTAAGAAAATTACAAAATTCCTTAGATTTACAAATAAAACAAAAGGTAAAGACTTAATCTCAATGGACTACACTAAAGCCTTTAAAGTTCTGATCCTTCAGTTCAGTCAAAGTTAAGCCTCACTTCTAATAAAAGCGTCAGAAGATTCGAGACAACTTTTGCAATTAAGTTAGCCCACGAAGGAAAAATGCTCATTGAAAAGTATTAAGTTCCGCATAAACTTTATAGTTGGTGGGACCATAGTTAGTCTGGGAAGATACCACTGTCACACTAATGTTTAGTGTGAAGCAATTCTTGGTTTTTGGTTGAAAGGTCTGGTTGCCAGCTCACTTACTTCTGAACCGGCTATCTTCGTCTTAAGGAACAGCATTGTATCTAGGATCAACTTAGGTGGTACTAATATTAAATTACCTGGGCGACAGTGGTAGCTTATCATCGGGTAAAATCCATATGCTATTTTCTTAAATGAAAAAGCATTATTTTAGAAGCGTAATATTAAATGAAGATATTGACTCTTATGGCTCTAAGAGTCAATTGTCTAAAAAGTAAAACAAAAAAATATAATTTTATCTATGTAGCACTTTAAAATTGATGCACGTACAATGCCAGATCTTTATATCTATATAGATGTGATGATATACATATGATGTATTATAGCTTTATATAGATTTTATTTATGCAGACATAGCAAATGCTCTAAACGGTCACAAATATCCGCGGAGGTAGTGCCCACTTACGCTGATAGTTTGCACACATTTTTTTCATTATATAAAATTATGGTAAGACCTAAGTGTTTATATGATTGTTTGATTTCAATCAAAAAATGGACACGAAAGACTTCAAGAAAAAAAAAATTAGAAGCTAAAAAATAATTTTAGTTTTCTTTAAAAAATCCACAAGAAGTCCGTGTACATGCGACACAGTGCCATGAAAGCCAGAAGCATTGTGCAGGAAAATTTCAAAGGAAAATTCCTCATTAAACAATATTGGGCCCCACGCTTATCCGGATAAACCGTCTGCAATCAAATTAAGCAAATTAACCCGAAGATGGAAACGATCTCAAATTCGATTGGACTCACAAAAGGATCGTTAATACTGAATTAAGCCAGTACGACAACTGCGCGAACAGAAAAACCAATTAATATTGTGACTTGGAAATGTATTCCTACTCTTTCTAATTAGGCACATCAAAAGATTTTCTTAATTTGGTATATCCTTTTAATCTAGAAAGCGAGTTTAAACTCTCTTAAACAAGTGAATTATATTTAATTATAACTACTTAGACTACTTAGACTGGTCTAGTGCTGGTGAAGGGTCTTTTTCTAGAACAAGATAGGTTAGAAAACTTGACTTAAACATAGAAAAATAAATAATTATTGACGGTTATCAAGAATGATAATTTTCATTTCTAATCCAGATCTTCACTTTAAAGTTACCGTGACACTATACTCCTATCTATATCAATGTATTATTACTATCCCGTTGTTTATTGGTAGAGAAGAGAGAAGAGGTCCTCAATTAGGAACTCCGTCATTTATTAACGTCATTATTCACAGTTTCAAATTTCTTTTTTTTACTTATTTCCATATTTCAGTGCCATCTAAATTTGAAAAAATACAAATTTCAAGGTTGAATAATAGGTGACTAGCTTTTATATTAAAATTACGAGAAAGTTTAAATTGTATTTAAGTAATCTCTGAATAATATAAAACAAAGTCCTCGTAGTATCAAGTTTCAAAGAGTATTATACGGATTTTGACACTATTTTCAACAACAGGTAGTGATTTCTGAGGAAAGTTTTGATGAATAATAAATTAAGTTTTTTGTAAATTGGGCGAGAAAGAAATAGGTTTTGTAACTAGGTAATGCTCGATGCATGTATGAAAGAAAAATAATATAAGTAAATGTGAACTCTATTACCCGAGGAAAGATAAACCAGATCGCTAGTATAATATAAATAAAAGTAATAATAGATATAAATAAAACAATTTTAAAAGAAAAACCGAAGATGCAATTTCTTTTAAGTCTAAGTTGAACACTCCGTTATACTATCAATTATTTCGTCACTGCCTGGTTATTAATGTTGAAATTTATATACCAAAAACATCAAAGGCACAATCGCTGGCAAACATAAATAATGTAAAATAATAAAGCATAGCAACACTTCCGCTACATCGGTCGTCAGCGGAACTGAGATCAAGATACGACATGACAAATGATCCCCATACTGTTGGTGGCCTTTGTGTGTTAAAAAACATACCAGGGTTCCGCATACGGGTTTATGAGGGTTTTATCAATGCATATAATAAAATTGTTACTGATCGCTGTCTGTAAATGGCAAATATATTTAAAAAATCATAATGTGCCTTTATACACGCAAGAGAAAACAATGTTATTTATTTTTTTCTGTTTGTCTGTATGTCTGTATGTTTGTGCACGCTTATCTTAGAAATGGGTTAATGCAGTTTTTAGGAGTATATTGTATTGGGCTCCATTTAACATTTAATGCTTTTTATTCATTTAAATCGGTTGACAAATAAATAAGTTATATAAATTTCATTTAATCATCACCGACGAAGTCGTGGGCACGCCTAGTAAATATATATGAACATACTTTGTAAACTTCGAGTGTTCAGCATTTCTTAGTATCTAAATACTATGCTCAACATTTCAAAATATTTAATACTGTGAAGTTCCTTAACGGTTCGTTATGGTATTTTTATGAAAAATATTGATATTCATATTTATGCGAACGATTATCCCTATTTAATATTGTAGAATTTTTAATAATCATACTGCTTATCTAGACATATAATAAAGCTGTAAAGGAATTCTGTCTGCTCTCACGTAAAAACTACTGGACCCGCGCAAGCGTTTTTTTTGTCAATATGTCCTTGTCATACAGTAACTTTAGTATCTGGTATAGAGTTTAAAGCCAGCGTCATCTATTGACTACCTAATTACAAAATATAACATGTAGGTAAGTATAGATTGGGTATAGCATCCATGAATTACTATTCCCAAAAATATCATTTATTTTTCAAATTTCAAACTACGAAATTAAAAAAAAATTCGCACCCGCGAACGAAATTGCGGGCACGGCTAGTGTAAGATAGATCTGTGCAAAATGTAATTTTAACTAACGAAACTTCCACTCTAAAGTATACATATTAAAGCATGTGTATTGCAGCCGATATATGTACGTATTAGCGTTAGAATGCTTTTGAGTAGAGTATTAGCATTATAAAGCTTTGTATGTATTTGTATACGAATGACTATTAAGAAGTTGGATGGGTGACGGCTAGTAGTAAAATTTTATGTTTGCTTGTATTTCTTGTATTTTGCATTGAAGGGACAGAGGATTTCTGAGGTCCCTCAAAATTACAGAAAGACGTTTCTATATATATATATATATATATTTCTAATGCATGGATTTCTAACCATTTCGTTGCCAAAGCCTAGGCTTACGCTTGTGTACGAATATATTGTTAATACTTGTTCGCTCTACAGGATGTCCTGCCCTAACTGTACAACTAGCCCGAGCTCTATTGCCGGCAAACTTTGTACACAACTAATATTAACTTCGAGCGGCTGGTACTCACATGCAACATCCTGCGTGGGGAAAATTGCGTCCAGTGATGGCTCGCGAGTTGGAAATTTTTATTCTGTTGTTCGTAGATAATTCGTGTTATTACTTCAGTGACTATAACTAAACTGAATACCTCATACAATGTAAACATTGAATGTTGTCATTTTATTTATTTATTTGTATAGATGTATATTATACTAGCTGTGACGTCGTTGGTGATGATTGAATTAAATTGACAAAACTTCTATATTTGTCAACGGATTTAAATGAAAAATATTAAATGTTAAGTGAAGGTACACACAACATAATCCAAGAAACTGCATTCAAATCGGATATGCCGTGTCTGAGATTAGCGTGCACAAATATACAGATATACAGACAAAATGAAAAAATACTGTTTTGGGTTCTCTTGCGTGTATAAAGGTACACCATTATGGTTTATAAAATATATTAGCCATGTACAGACAGCGATCAGTTACAATTTTATTATATGTATTGATGTGTATAATAAGATACATATAACGTTGTTACTTTATTTGTTTTGTTTTAACGCAAAAACAACTTTTTCATTCTACTCCTAAATATAATTTTGAGGAATTGAAAATGTGATGCAAATTCGTTGTGGACCTGTAAACTCATGTTAAATTCCAATTGCAGAACTTAGGCCTAGCAAGATAATTTGTATAGAAGATAGATTATAATTCGAAACAGTTTTAAACTAAAATTTGAAACATTAAACCATTGAAAGCCTAATATTAAAATCAATGAAAGCTTTGCGTCCAGTATATATTCGCAATATTATTTAGATAAAACAGGCGAATTTCTACTATTTTCACTGAATTTCCATTGAATTGTGTTTATTTGAAATCGAGTTAAAATTACGAAAACATACACCAGCTTTCAAATAAACAACGCAGCAATGATTTAAATGTTCATTTAATGGCAATAACAAGAGTTATTATCGTTATGTCGGGACACGCGTAATTTATGTGTATTGTACATTAATTCGATCATTGCTCCAGCCAATCTTATGGGAGTTTACCCTACTTAAATTTGTAGGCACATTATTGTCGATAATTATCTTGATTGCATTGCATAATTGTGCATATTGTTTGTCGAGTAAACTTTATCCAAAAAAATGTCGCTCCCTTTTGTGATGTGATATATATAATGTGACCGTCTATGGTGGGTGATGGCCATTTTTTAGACATAAGACAACAAAACGCAGTATTTTTTAGATGTTTTGATAATGTCATATCCAACTCTTTATATTTTCAATAAATTGCTACAATTATTTTTATAAGTATTCAAATGTGTCTGTACAAGAAGATTCACGAAGTTATTGTTCTTAAGTAGGGCGGCATCTAGTAGAAGCGTTGCGGAGATCAATTTTTGTTAATCTAAGGTAGCCATTAAAATACTGCTATAGATATTTAATATTTTTTAATCAATAGTACATGTTACTGAAAACAAAGTCATTTGGAATAATAATAATAAAAGTAATTGTAACAGTTTATTAATACCATTTTGAGCAATAGAATTACAATTCAATTTTGAGCAACAGAATTACAATTCAATTACACTGAATTCAGTTTCAGTGCAGGCCTCGCAGAGCTAAGAATTAATTGGAACTCGCCCAAAACCCAGCCTAAGATTGGATGCTATCGGATACTATATATCTACTGCTATACCATGCCTTTAGGTTTATCCATTGGTATATTTCCATAGTATAGTAAATTAAAACGTGGCAAAGTTCTTTGAAGTACCAGCAGCATTTTCTGCGTTGAAACGTGAAGCGAACTGTTCAAGTACTTTTTCAGTAGACTAGAATTATTGATTTTGAAAATATAGCGTATTATACTTGTCTGCCATTTATTTTTTATTGTATCTGACTTATAATCTTGCATCATCTCTAAATATAATAAAACAAAGTTCCCCGTCGCGTCTGTCTGTCTATATGCGATGAACTCAAAAAGTACTGGACGGATTTTCTCGCAGTTTTCAACAACAGATAGAGTGATTCCTAGAGAAGGTTTTGGTTTGTAATAAGTTGTTTGTTTCTAAATTGGTCGAGAAATTAAATAATTAAATTCAATATAGTAATTCAGACGTCGTTCGAAATAGATATTTGTAATTGTTAGTTGTTGAAGTAGGTAATGACTGGATGCATGTGCATGGACCCGAGCGAAGCTGGGCCTACATAATAAGAGAATGAAATGCATTTGTATATCCAATTTTAAACTTGATTAAGATGTGGCTAAAACAGTTCGGATTCCTAGTCTTTTTTAGGTTACACAGAAAAATATCATGTTTCTGCTGCTGAGTGAGATGGTCCTCTCATATGTAAGTGCTCATAACCACACCTTTTAATCGAAATGTAAGGATTGCTTCACAAAATAAACGTTTGAAGCGATTACCGAAGTTACTATTTTTCATTTCAGTACCAGATTTTGTAATCTACATAAATACCTACATAAATTTATAATAGAGTAGGTATTTATTATTACTGTTAGGGCCGATAAGGCAGGGCCATAAATTTAACGACGCTATTAAATTAGGCATTTCATGTAACGATACTACTGTATTTCATTTTCATCCCTCACGGTGTAATTTTATTGTGGGGTTCAATTTTACGACATTCGATACTTTTACGGTTGTTCGAGTCTTAACCGTAAAAGGGTTACGGTTACAGTTTCCATTACTCTTACGCCTTTGTCCTTCTTGTATTGAGAAACAGCTCAAATTACAAACGGTTCGGAATACAACGAATTTGTATTTCGTTCTGCGGAACAAAATACGGACCGCTAATAAGGCTTCGGTTAGAATTTTCAGCGCTGCTTAGTTTTAATTCTCGTACGTCTGGATCGTATTTCTTCGTATAAGCCATTACATCACTAAAAGGAATCTAAAATGGCGTCGCTAATGGCCTCTCATTCGCATGTTATGAAAGTGAACGTGCATGAGATGTAATCAGGAACCATACTACACAAGTACTACCATCTTTTAAAACCACCTCATATACGAATCATCATATTTTATCATCATCGTATAGTAATTTAAAAGTACAATTAAAGTTCATTAAAATAATATAAGATATAGTAATTCAGTTTCATAAGAACTTTGATAAGACAGGTAGAAATGTAGTTCCTTTCTTGGAGGTACCACTGCCGCTCTCATAATCCGCCATGAGACAACTCTTATGTTGTGGTTGTTGGTTCCGCTTACAACCGAGGTGACCAGTTTAGTCTTCAGAATTAGCAACGTATTGGCTCTTCTAAGACTTCAATTGTGTTTAGTGTTGTATATGGAGGTTCATGGGCTGCAGTGACTACTTTACATCAGTAAGCCTGTATTTTCGCTCGCCACTCTTATCACAAAAAATATATATGGCATTCTAGTTGAGGCAGCAATATCAGTTCTGACTCCAGTGTACATCATGAAACAAATTAATATATTTAATTACCTTCGGATGCACACCTTTGAATTGTATGGTGACGCGCCGAAGTTCGTTTGGGAGAACTAAACGTAAGCATATAATTAATTTTGGTTTCTAGAGAGTACAGATGCAACTTGTTGGATAATTTGAGATCTGGGACCAGACAGCACTGACGGACGTGACTTGCATCTCAGGTAAGTACACGTGCTCAGTATTTATTTTCTACCATGAATTTTAGTTAATTAAGGTAATTAACCGTTTTAATATTATACTAAAATTAAATATATTCAAGAATATTCTTGAATATCTGTTTTATTAATGTTTTAAATAACTATCATAATTATAGAGCTATATCGTTAGCCATTACTAGCACGACGATATTCTTGCGTTACGATAGAAAAGTTTGTTTGCCATCTCATTTACACATGGAGTGACCAGGAATCCTCAGAAATTTCAACATATATATAATCCTCATAATCCGTCGTAAAGCATTACTTATGTTTTGGTTGGAGAGGTGCGGTTGCCGGCTATACTTTGAAGCGAGGCGATCATCTTAGTCTTCAGAAGTAGCAACGTATCTACGTTCGAGTTCAGATAGGACATCGGTCGTGTTTGTGGTTGTACGTGCGAGTCTATGGGCTGCGACTACTTAACACTAGGTGGTCTGCAGCCTCGTTTGCTACTCTTCTCGCATAAAAAACAACATCAGATGGGAATTCTTTTCAATAAGAAATTTGTTGCAGATGCGAGCGGCCGTGACCATTTACCATTCTTTGGGCTGTATATTTGTTCGCTACGTCCATCATCCGATCGTCCAAAACCTAATCATAATAAAAGCGTAACCTAAACAATCAATACGAATTTTATGCACAAGTGTGGTATCAAGAACGTTGAGTATAGCCGCGCTGAATAGCAGTCGCAATTTTCTGTGCAACATATGAACCAGCTCTTGTCACCAGCATCGATAAAACGTTGGACCAATTATTTCAAAAAAAAAAATTGTACTCTAACCCTACGGACCAAAACTTTCAAAAATAAGGGAAACAAACATTTCGTCAATACCAAATTGAACATATTTGGAACATCGTTGCTAATTGGGTATAGCATTGTATCGTATATGTCCGGTATTATTGGTGATGTTCTGTTTGTTTGTATTTCAGGTGAACGCGTTTGATATTAATTAATAGTCGGGAACAGAGGCTGCAGGTCAGGTGGTAGATACACGTTAGTTGCATGTATAATTCAGGGGATTACGTCACGTAGATATTGCTCTGGTAATCGTGTGCTATGCAAATAGGACGCATTGCTCCCGAAGCGAGTACTTAGGGACCCAATTGGCTGTTACGATTGTATCCAGGTCATAGTGGGTGAAATATGCAAATGAAAATTCAACAATAACGACAGTGCACGTAGTTTCAGGATAGTTTGACCTCTAAGGTTTGACCGGAGAGATATCATTGAGCACACATTTTGAGCGTTAAGTAAATCTTACGTTTTAATGAAAAGTAATGAATTACACTACAAGGAGTCTGCACTCTTTGCTATTTTTGTGTTTTAAAAAACCCCTCAAAGATAATTTTAAATATTATAAGTGAGATCCTAAGCGTTACAGTTAAAACTTAATAAGTTTAAATTAATTGCGTTAAAACATGCTATTATTATAGAAAAACTCTCGTATAGCCGTGGCTTGTGTAGTTCGATTGACAAATTTAAACACCGTTAGGCGCAGTCAGGAGTTGGATGCAGGTGCAGTCGTCAAACCTTGTCAGAGTCTCTACGAGTAGCCAAAAGAACCTACAGACGCCTCGACACTAATCCATAACTCCCCTAAACACTTATAAAAACAGCGTGGCGACTATGCTCAAGTCGTCCAAAATTATGAAAAGGTAGCCTAGGAGTTTAATATTAGTTACAACCGAGAAAAAAGTAATTTAATATAAACGGATTTAATCACACTTGTTATATCTATACAAATATGTATGTATGTACAAAGCAATCAAATAACATGAAAATTGAACGTGATATTGCACTCAAAGCTACGTTAGTAGTTGACGTTAAAGCTAGTCTGAAATTTGCTCCTTCACCCTTAAATATCTGTGCTGTGCTATGCTCTAATACAATAAATTAATTCTAAACGAATATCTGTGAAATATTAACTAGATGTGTTGGGCTAAATAATGCAAACCCTTTTCGAAATATAGCCATTGAGGGCATGGCTATGAACCAGGTTCTTCGCGTTCTTCAATCGAATCAAAACTTAGTTCCGTCGCATGATTACGGCCGAATGTATAGGCGTTGTTGCTCCACCGATCACGCCATCTGCGTGACGTCATCTCACTACGCAAAGCTAAGTACTGCCTTCTAACAATACTTACACAACAAATACCATAACAAAGGGTTATTTAGGTAATTATTGTTTAATTCAAATATAAAGGTTGTATATTCAAGTTTTCTTTCTCTAACATAGTAATAGCAATTGAAAATCTAATCTAGCTCATAATGTGTGGTAGGTGTCTTCCCTGGATTTTTTTGTAATTAATTATACACTAAAAATAACAAAGGAGAGTTCAGGCCAATACATGTTCTAATACTAATGTTTACAAGTCACTGCACATCCTTATACAACCTCAATCAGAAATTAAGTTCTATCTGAAATTATACGCATACGTTTGAGGAGGTATGGTTGCCGGATACACAATATTGGAGGCGATCATCTTAGTCCTCAAGAGTAGGAACGCATCCGCGTGCATCCTTAAATAGAACTTCTGTTCTATTTGAGATTGGACGTGGTTGTCCATGGGCTACAGGGACCACTTAACGTTTTTTACTCTCTCATAATAATAAATAAATAAATAAAATACGTACAGACTAAATAAGCGAACTCGTCTGTTACGGTATAAGTAAATGTCTTTACAATTATGTAAATTTTACAACTAATTATACTAAAAGCTTAGCCTAAATATCCTTTAAAACCTGAGACATTATTCAAAAACACATCACAAAAGTCATTATAATCATAATCAGGTTAATCACAATAGCTCCTCTGGGCCTCAGCAGAAAACCCTTGTCACGCGATGTAAACCCAAAGATACTACTCCTTGGGGATAAACCCAAAACTTTCCTTTGACACCCTTGCGAATACCTACATATTTTATCAGAGCACAACACATAAAATACACACCTTTTTGCTGAAATATGCTTCGAAATATAATTTAGGTCAATAAAAAGTTTTGCCTCGTTTTATGATGTTCTTGTTGTTTGTTGTTGTTTGTTGTTGTTGTTATTGTTAGAATAGTTAACCGTTATATTTACCAATTTAACAGTTCTGTACCACAAACCGTAACGTTATCTGGTTTTCTATCAACTCTCATTATTTAACATATTTAAAAGTTTCGGTTAAACTAAAAAAAAAGTTATTCACTAAAATCCTTAAAAGAAGATAAAAATAGTAAATAATAATTCAAATATTTTATTTCATTATAAGATATTTACATACACTTAATGATTAGTCATTATGACTTTTTAATTAATAAAAACTGTTTGAACTCGTAGCTCTACACAAGGAAAGTCTTTGTTGTGTACACAAGATCCGTTATAAACACCCAGACCCAGTAAAAAAATATAACATAGCGTTCTGCCTTACCAGGAATTTAATCCAGAACCCTCTACGTCCCATTCTCTTATGGTAACCGCTATTTTGCGTCAGTTAGCAAATAATTTCAATTCAAATTGCTTAAATTTTACTAGATACATATATAGACTATAATGCATGAATAGAAAACTTGTCTAAGTGACAAAACCTATATGTTGTGAACGCGGAGGTACCGATGCATGGTACCTCCCCGTCCACACCACAAGCTTACTTGTATTTCAGTGGAATGGTGTAAATAAATGATGACATACAGTTGAGGTGACCACCTAAATCCTCTACTGTATCACATCGTGATACTCGTGATCCACTTCAAGTGGTTACAGTTGTCGATGGGCGGCAGTGACCACTTACCATCAGTTGGACTGCACGTTTATATACTACTTCCATTTTATAGTAAAAAAAATAAAATTAATTACAGACAATCAATCAACTAACGGCATAAACTCGTAGCTCCATAATATTTTAACGATGACATCTTCCATTACAAACTATTAGGTACATAGCGTCAGTATTCATGCACCATTTAGTAGGACTTGCATTCAATCGATACACTCAAGTTATAGCCCATTTACGTGATGAATCGATGCTCTTGCAAATATTTGTGCCGTCATCAGTAAATTGAGTATGCTCCTTAGTTTATGTGTGACATCTTGAGTATATTTACATAAAGGTCGAGATGTCATATGCACGCATACTCACGATGCTTTTATTTAACTGACTTCTTTTATATCCAATGTTATTGCAATAGTTAAAAATATATTCACAATTGAAACTATCTATCATATCAGATCGGGTGAGCGTTGTGGGAGGTGGCACTAAACTGGAG
This sequence comes from Phocides pigmalion okeechobee, assembly GCA_018251015.1. NCBI lineage: Eukaryota > Metazoa > Arthropoda > Insecta > Lepidoptera > Hesperiidae > Phocides > Phocides pigmalion. The sequence goes on from DWON01003449.1 coordinate 13,837, forward strand.
CTTATTTCTCTAAATTAAAGATGCACCGGCAATTAACTAAAACATGGTATTTTAAGCATCTGTGTTTAATCTACGAATACACAGTAATGTGCGCCCCCAGTTTTGTAGCGCTAACGTAAGCACAGAACTTGTATCCATACAGATTTGTACGTAAAACACAGGTGTGTACAAGCCGCAAGCGCGCTGCGCCGCGCAATACACAGCAGTGTTGTATTGTACGCCGCAAGGATAGTCTTAAGAATTATGAATTATGATCTCATTGTAACAATAAAAGATCAACAGTGTTTGATAGAAAAATGCTTGTCATACAAAAGTCATTAACGGTCCATAAATCGTTGTGGTTACTGTAGAGAGAATAGCGATTAAATATCGACCATCTCTGAAAGGAAGAAGTGCGTCAGCATTTAGCCCGCAAGCCCCTTGAGTGGAAAATGCAAGTCACGTCGGGGCCTTAGAGAATAGTGAGATCGATTTCTCAAATCATTTAATCTATAGAGAAAGAAGCTATGCCGAGCAGACTAGTAATTAATAGTAGTAAACGGATGGGATTAAAAGAGCAAATGATTCAGCTTTTTGATGGGAAAGTGTAGAAATTTATAAGAAAAGTGTGCTTACGAGAATATGCGGAAGAATATGCTACAATAGTCTTTATAAGAAATTTAAAAAACTTTACCATATCTACGACCATTTAAAACGTTACATACCGAGAGCTGGAACACTTTAAAAAATTAGTAGTCGTCTGGTTAGTGAATGAAAAAAGCTGCAGTGGAATATCTCAACAATAAGAAAGGATAATTGGAGGAAATACTTGCAGAATATGTGGCGAAAACAATTCTAAGTCTACAAGTAATGATTAATGTGATCATATTGATCGCTACTCTTAGACAAAGGGAACGATAAGGTGAAGGATGAACAGAGTATTTTTCAAATTTGTGCAGATATTTAACTTGAATTTTTGTCATGAACCGGCCCGACAAAACTTCTAAAAATACATGTTACTCTTCCTCATCGTGAACACTGAGATGCGTTAGTAGATGAAATAATAGATCCGTTGGTAGATCGATTAAACCTTAAACAGTGCTGAATGAAAGCAGCCCGTCAGCATTTAGTCTGAAATCCTTTGGGAGTAGAATGCTAGTCACGTCAGTTCCTTAGAGAATGGTCTGCGCGATCACTTCGAGCATTCAATTTGTTGGCAGTAAGGAAGTTACATACCAAGAGCTAAATTTTGGAATATTGCTAGCGAACTGGTAAACGAATTATGAGCAATGTTCTAAAATCACAGTGCGACATCAGTTAGTATTAAACTCCCGAGAGCAAATCTCAAAGCTCTTGTTCTGTAATTTTGCTAGGAATTGTACCGTCATTGTTAATTTATTAATATACAGATTCGTTCATGTCTTGAAAGGTACAATTGAGACTGAAGTCGACCTATTAAGTCATTACCGCTTATGGCATTCCATACCAACTAATACTAGATTAGACAAGAATCCTATTTGAACTCGATCACAAGAAAGGTGATCCAGTCTAAGTTAGATACCTCAGAAAAAATCTTTGCCTTACCACGTTTTTTAAACCAGTACGGACAGACACATCTTTTATAAAGTATTCCTTTCTTCTCCATAAAGAGGTATTTTTCTACGAGCTATTGCGTCTTTTGACGTTGAAAAGAGTTCTGTAGTAATTCATTTTAAATAAATACCGTTTGACTATAATTTTGAATTTATAAATATGTGCCTCTGATGATTGCTGCCTGAATCCAATCAATCAAAGGAATCAATCCAAACATTTTATTAATTTTAAGTTTAGGCCGAACAATTAGAGTTCTAAAATTCTACTGTAATTTGGAGTTTATTACGTGAACCTTAACATAAATACTGGGCACACACATCGCACATCACATTCTGTATTTTAACATCTTTTAATGAGTGATACCAATGTATATAAGAATATTGGCTATATTCGGCTATTTATCAGCAGAATAGCAACTAAACATGCACTAAAGCCTAGCAGTTGCTAAGTGCAGAAATTCAGGTTACGTTAATACCCTAGAGTCCGTCCTGTTCAGAGAAAATGAGCCAAAATCCAACAAATATCCCTCAGGGGATGCAATTCTTGAACTCTCAAGGTTTTCAATGTTTAAAAAGCAACATTTGTCCGATGGTCGTAGAGCGTACAGGGAAATAAATGTTTAAGAATTGTTCTTATCTTTATATTTCTATTTATCGATTCAACCACCAGGTTAGTTTTAAAATTTCATACCAATGGAACTGTCATGATACTGGAATTATCATCATAGGAATAGTTATTACTTAATTATTATCAGTCTAGCGCGTGAAACGGGAAATATGTGAGTGATCCATTGATAAGTGTAGCATGCGGGCGTGCAGACCACTTGATGTTAATTGATTGTTGAAGTCTACGGATATTTACGTATAATCTAACAATGGTCACTGATGTCTTACATATGATTGTATGCAGCACAGCTACTCGTAAGACTAAGACGATTGAATTTCTTGTGTACCAACACAACACAACACAAGTATTTCTTTATGGCCGACTATGAGACTAAAGAAGTAATCTCCACAATCGATTCCTAATTCTATTGTACCGTACAAAGCCGTAAACGGAAATTGATTAACATTTTGTGGTGTACCCAGTTGGAGTGATAATAATAATAATTCTTTATTATTATTATTATTATAATAAAGATATTTTATACCAAATGTCGTTACATCCCTTGAGCGGTGACATAACAAGCTTTTACTCTTTAATTAAATCCAACTTGTCTGGTCTGTTAAATAAAATTGTACCGTTCCAAAAATCTACTATACAAATAACTGGAGTGGTCACTCCAACTGGGTATCATTCAAAGCTTGGCACCAACTCACGTGTTACATTGCAAGCGATTTAGCGAGCAAAAGTAAATACGTTTAATGTTATAAACTTAATTCTAAGGTGATATTTTTAAATATGGAGGTGCGGTTGCCGGCTACACTTTGCAGTGAGCCGATCATCTTAGTCCTCAAGAATAGCAACGTATCTTCTTTCGAGCTCAGACAGGATTTCAATCGTGTTTGTGGTTGTACGTGGATGTCTATGGGCTGCGACTATTTAACATCAAGTTGTTGGCATGCTCGTTTGCTACTGTTCTCAGAATAAAAATACGTTTATACTTTAATAGTAGTATAATGAGACTCTAATATCGAAACGAATCACGTGTATATGGACACGAAGCAATGATACAATAAGACAAAAACAGGTGCGTGTCAAATGAAAATGTACCAAGATTGCTACAATTTATGTTTTTACTTACATAATCGTTCCTTTGCAAATCGCTCGCGGTGGAACAAGTCACTGAATCCCAAATAATATTACGGATGCCGTTGAACTCTTAGTTCGTTAGCATTTTAACAAGCCCGTAAACAAGTCCTCCAAATTAAAATAAATATTTGAGTTTTATTTTCGCAAGTTTGAAATTTCTTTGATTACTCGAAGGAGCGTTTTCAAGGAAAAATATATGAACCAAATCCTTTGTATTTTTATCTTGTTTTACTTTGAAATATTAAACAATTTGTATTATTAATTATTTTAAGACTGCTTTTTATAGCACAATTAAAGTTACCAATGTTACTTGGACCAATTTTATACAGTATACGTTTTTATAGGAAAAATATGTTTGGCTACTATTGATTATTCAATTAGTCTAAATATGATTCATCTGCTGTAAGTTGTCGAAGAGTTATATTCTGCACAGTGTCTTGAAGTTAAGTGCCGTATATCGATTTAGTTGCCGGCTACAGTTACAAGCAAGGCGACCATCGAACTCTTTAGTAGTACTAAAGCATCTTACGATCCCAGATACATCCAGTTGTCTTTGAGGTTATAAGTAGATGTCCAAGGGCTGCAGCGACTTCTAAACATCAGACTGCCTGCAGACTGGTTTTCTATTCTTCTCAGATAAAAAGAACCACAACAACGTAATTTACTTTGAAATAAAAAAAAAACATTCAAATCAATCCACCCTTTTCAGAGCTATGACACCACTGACAGACACAAACACACAATTAGGTTTGCAACGTATTATTAAACTATACTGTACGTATTAATAAACTATACTGAACGTATTATTAAACTTTACTGAACGTATTGCTAAACTATACTGAACATGTT
>DWON01003450.1:0-18009 GCA_018251015.1 Phocides pigmalion okeechobee
TCCATGGGCTGCAGTGACCACTTAACATCAGGTGGCCTGCATGCCCGTTTCTTACTCTTTCACAATAAAAAAAACAAACTTATGTTTCTGAAGTTCCCTTTTTTCTCTTTAGCCGGGCAGTATAGTTCGACCGGTGTTAAAAGTGAACGTATATCTCTGTCCTCAAGAGTTGCTACTAATGCGTTGATGTTACGGAGCAACGCATCTACGTACGACTTTAGATAAAACTTCAGTTCTGTTTGAACTTGTATGTAGATGTAGGCTGCGGCGATTGCACGTCATCAGTTGGCCTGCACGCTCCTATATTATATAACATTTCTCGCATAAAAAGAAAACTATCCGCTATTGGTACGTAAAAAAGAAACATTATTTTTTGTTGTTTATCAGGCTTAGTATTTATGCAAACATTGTTGACATGAAAATAGTTCCCAAATAAAATATCTCACAATGAATATTTATTAATGTCTCTCTGTAATCGAGTTATTTACTACCTACTTCGTGTACTAAACAGGCGAATTTTGTTTGAAGTTACGAGTTTCGGAAGCCTCATCGACTGCTAGCCGTTGTTATGGGTTCCAACGATTCATAACGCCAAAGTAACTGTGGGTGCTCGTTAACGAGTTTCATAGCAACTTTTGCGAAGTTATTCCTCTATATTTGCCGTTATACTCCAATCTACACAATTTGTGAATAACCAAAAACATTTTAACTACTCTTGTTCACGCGCGAAACTCGTGCCTTATTCTAATTATAACTAAAAGGACAAAGTTAGGCAGTTTCTGGCGCTGTCAAAGTTTTGATGGGTGACTGTTAGTGGATTTAATTCATGCGCGCTTCAATGCTTCTATTCCACACAAAACTATCTTAGTCCTCATCAGCAGCAGCGCACCTACATACGACCTCAGACAGGATTTCAGTCCTGTTTGAGATTGTATTTGAATGTCCATCGACGTCTTCAGAGACCACTTAAGATCAAATACCTCTCTTCTCATATAAACAAAAAAATATTGTGGACAAATTAATCTCCGTGAGAAAAAAACATTTTTTTACGTGTTTATTTTTTGTGGAATTTTTAAAACCTCATAAACACTGGCAAAGCCTCGTGCTCTGGTATTTTCGTTAAAAACAATCTTAGAATGAATATTACTCAACAATTTAGTAAAATTTGTACGATAAAGTTTTGTTTACATTGTTTGAGAGTTTAGAAAACTTGGAATTGCCTACTCAAATGCTTGTTTTCAACCTTACAGACCTTGAAATGTTAAGAAAAAAGATACTAATGGGTATATTTCCGAGATAAAGTGGTCTATGTTATTCGCTGTCAGACAGGATTTCGGTCTATGGGCTGCGAGTCCTTAAAATCAGGTGGTTTGCATACTGGTTTGCTACTCTTCTCACACAAAAATATAAAAGAAATGTTTTTGATGATATAATTTTCATCATGTATAAAGCGGTAAATCTTGTACGGTTCGGAGGTCACATCAATTCCTAACGTGAAGCAATTCTGCGTCTTAGTAGACATATGCGAGTGCCGACTGAATTACATTTCAGGAGCCTAAGTTAGTTCCCAGAACTATCAACGCATCTGGGATCCATTTCGCGTGAAACTCCTGTTCTTTATGAAGTTAGTTAAACTTTGTATAGTATCACTGCCGCGTGATGTAAGTGAGCTGTTTATATCAGTTTTTTATTTGTATAAGTCAGTTTACATCAAATGAGTTGTATGCTCATTCACAGATTCAAGTTTTACGAAAAATATCACAGAAGAATCCTCTTTGTATTTCCAACAAAACTGTTTTTGACATCAAAATAAGCTAATTTCAGTTTGAATGACATCGGCCTTGTTTGGCAAATTCGTAGCGAACGAACGTTTTTGACAAACATTGTATCATCTACACAGGCTATTACCCAACAAGTGGCGTAGGAATAAAACCTGCATGCACGTGATAGATGTCTGGCACATTTCATTTGAACCGAGTACAATTTAGCACGTGTCACATGTCTGTTACACTCTTTGATAGACACGTGGGCGTGGACCATAGTAGCTACATTAGCTATAGCTTTGCTATAAGGACCCAAAGGTTAAAAATGTGAAAAAAATAACCAGATTTTCCCTCCCACTTTATGGACAAGACAAAATTCTAAATGCCTATTTTTTACATTAGAAAATTAGCACACAAGCATGCAGGCTATCAGTTGTTAAATGACTTCTGCAACTTATGGACTAACGCCTATCCTTCTATCCTGAAACAAGACTAAAATTTTAACTGAACCTGCCTACGTGCGTATATGTTAGAACTCCTAAGGACTGTGATATATTCGTCAGTCACTTGTAAGAGTAAATGCTTCATGGTGAATAATGAGAACAGCAGTGGTACCTTCTCGGACTAACTTTTGCTTCCTTTCAAAGTTTACAAAATTGTTGGTATATTTTAATCAGAGTTCCCCCAATCCGTCACGAAGTGAGCCTTCTGTAAGTAATACTATTTACTCTGTGGTTATCAAATAAGGTAAAAAAGGGGTAAATATCAGAATGAAAGATATTTTTCTAGGTATAAACGTGTACAAATATCTGTTTTTGGTGTTTAATAACTTTGTTCAAACATCTTACAGTCTTTCTTGTACACGAGGCAAGATATTTTAGGTCAAAGTTCAGAAAAAGCAATTTTTGGAAATATATTTATCTCAAACGTAAACGATATTTGCAATTATTACAAAGTATAAAACGTCAAATGCCCTGAACATTTTTTTTATTTCACGTTTTAAAAATATGGTAAGACGGACCGCCCGCATATAAAACATCGAAAATGATAGTTAATAAATAAAATAGATTAAAACACATACAGATTTATTAACAAAATAAATATACCTGTCTTATCACACTTACGATCATATATACAGAATATCATATGTATAAAAATGAAATGCTAAATGTTAGTCTCGCTAAAATTCGAGACCGGCTGAACCGATTTTGCTAATCTTGAATTATTTGCTGATGTCCAGGGAAGGTTTAAAAGGTGAGAAATATGAAGAAATTGCAAGGAAAATAGTAAAAACAACAATTTTATCCTCCCATATAAACAGTTCGTATCTGCCAAATATAGGTGGCGTTCAAAAATTGAATATTAAACAACAAAGATAGATTAGACTATGGAATATTAAAAGACCCATATGAAGACGTATTTTTTATGTACAAATGATTTTATGTATATATGGTTCTAAGAAAATTTCTGAACGCGCCATTAATATTTCACAGAAAACGAATATAACATTTCATTCCTTTCCTTGGTAACTCCATAAAAGTACTGCCGTCTATCATTTTTTGCTCGGCCTTCGCTCTTCTTGTCCATGGAGGCTGAGACTGGTTCAAGACACCTGAACCCTTTCCAACGCCTATTTGCCTATAAGTCCGCCTCTTACGACAGACAGGAGATACAGTAGGGCTATCCGGGTCCCGCGCTACAGAGATACAATGAATTAAAGCGTGTGTCTGAAAGGCACAAAACTGATGACATATCATTGAACCGTTATTTAACTTTAAGACATATTTTTAATTTTAAGCAGTACGAAGTTCGCCAGGTCTGCTAGTACGGGACAAATAAATAAAGAGTAGAGAGTGGCGGAAAAGGGGCATCGATGCAACTGAGAGTGACGCCACCTTCCGACATACCACGAGTCGGTACTGTAAAAGTGCCGCAATAGATGTTTCCTACTAAAAATCAAAACTTTTCTTATTAACTTTCAAAGACCAGCAAATGAATAAATATTAGTAATATTTGCTGTACAAGAATAATGTCCATCCATAATTTTCCAACAGAGAACGCATCGCGCTTCTGCCTGGATGGCGAATGGCACAACTATTCCAACTACGCAAACTGCACGGAGCGGATAGCGAATGTGTCACCGACGGATGTCGCCAGCGTGATATACCTCGCGGGGTACTCGCTCAGCCTCGCCGTGCTCTCCCTAGCTGTATTTGTATTCTTGTATTTCAAGTAAGTACCCAGTTCGTCGAAAAATTTCGTATCATTTATATAATATTCTTGTACACAATACAATGTATATTCTAGGTCTCAATTTCCAAATACTTCATAAATATACCACTTACCTTAAATCATAGCTAATAAGAGGAATGCCACAGCTAACTAATTGTATATTACGATGGAATTTGAAATTAACATATTCCTAATTATGGACTAATTGAATTAGGCAACAACAAACAGATTGTTGTATAAATTATTCATGTCTAGAAAATAATCAAATGTAATTGTAGTTTAGAAATAAAGAACAACAGTTTCAATACAATATATAATTATATACGGACGAAGTGCTGCTTTGCCAAAAATCTATTGAATTGAAAGTTATTCGGTTTGATGAAGTCAATTTGATTTTATTGCGAACAGATTATAGTTAATAGTTTATTTAAACGCGTGGTTTAATAATAATGAACAATTCTTGCCATTTTCTTAAAATTACGATAAATGCTTGAAAAAAAATCATTTTTTATAATAATTGTTATCGTTTATAATATTAATATATCTTTAAATTTTTGTAGAACTGTACACCTTATTAGTACGTATGAATACTATAAAACAGCGCTAATAAATTGGAGACAATCGTAAACTATTTAATTGCTATAAATATAACACTGATAACTATATGGTTAATTAGTGAAACGCATAGTATCTCGCGAATGTGTACATTGTAATTGTAAGATTGGAAAACTATAGTTCGACTGGGGAAGTACCACCGCCGCCCTCATAATCCACCCTAGAGCATTACTTGTGTTTTGGTTGGAGAGGTGCGGTTGCTGGCTTCACTTTGAAGCGAGGCGAACATCATGGTCCTCAAGAGTAACAATGCATCTACGTTCAAGCTCAGATAGGATTTCGGTCGTGTGGTTGTACGTGGTTGTACGTGGATGTCTATGGGCTGCGACTGCTTAACATCAGGTAGTTTGCACGTTCGTTTGCTACTCTTCTCATATAAAAAAGCTGCGTCCTTAACTATAACTGCTACATTCTCCTGTACTAAAATTATTATATTTTGTTCTCAATTCCAGCAAATAAAATTTGTGACGTCAATATACAAACGAAGCCGGAATACTCCTCGATTCATAGCTCTCAACTTCCTGACGATATAAAGCTAATTTCCGTTTACGACTTACGCTCCCACATGATTCTTGATAATATATCTTTATGTAGGTTAATTGCTTTTAGTAAGTAGCGATAGCTCAGTGGCGAGACTCCGACGATAACGGAGGGTCCAGGTTCCGAATCTTGTACATGTAGCTATGATTTTTTTTAAATTGTTTACTTAGTCATCATTTAGTTTAATGGTAATCGATAAGATCATAAAGAAATGTGTGGCTAAAAGCTCGTCATAGATGGGTAAAAATCTCTAACGCGCAATCAGCCGGCGATAGGGTTTACTCATAGTAGACTAGTTCTCGTTATAAAAATTAGATGAGGACTATTGCTTACAAATGGGACAAAAATACTTTGATGGAATAAAAATAAATTAATATATTAAGTTACGTTAAACGACAAAAGAAATGTAGGCTAATTTATTTACTGTTTTAATTGCAGAAGTAAAAGAGATACTCATGAAAATGAATATGAAATGAGATAAGCAACTGATTAGTTAAACACAAATCACAAATGACAGATAGTGACAAAAACGTAGTTAAACTAAACCATAGTTTTTTTATTAGTGAAAGGGGCATGTGTTCTCGTTTGAAGTTTACAATATCCGGATAAAGACACTCGGTTATAGACGTGTCATCGCGTTTGTACCGTCCGCTCCAGCCGGATTACCAAGCTGAATCTACCGGTTTACCGTATTGCATAGGAAAGTTACAATACAAGCTAAGCAGTACGTGTTACATTCTTCTTATTTTTTAAATCTAAAATATTATAATCATGTTAACTCATAGTAACGTTAACTAATAGTTTGATTACGAAGGGGAAGAAAAATCGAAGACGATTCGCTGACTATTTAGTAAGCAAAAAGACAACAATTCAAAAGATTTAAAATATTAGCTTCAGCAAATACTAGCATAAAAACATAAAAATACTAACGCAGCGAAAACAAACATAAAAATTAAATAACTGTGCAGTAATGTAATGCCACCATAAGGTACAGACTCCATGCCAGTTCCGGAAGGGGGTGCCTTGCCGAAAACCCGCGTCAGGGATTTTCAGTTTGCCCCACTCTTTAGGGTATATACAGAAGACTTACATACAAATAAATGTACGTAAATTCATACATACAACATACGTTTATACGGATGTAACACTTTAAAAAACATTACCATTCAGATTTGAGGGCAAAAACATAAAATGCCTGGCTTTCAACCAACGTACAACATAATAAAAATGGTCTTTACAATCTTTTGCAACAATAGGAAACGAGGACAAATATTTGTAAGACTTCCAGAAACATCTCTGTACTTTCATCAATTATCGGATTATCACAAAGGAACGAAGTTTTCTTTCTGCCGTCTTGTTTGTGTTTGCTTGATAAAGATTATTTAAACTCAGTTTGTGGAATAAACACGAAAATTATGTGCAAACCATGTCTTAACAACAGCTTTGATCAAAGGAGATTTTCCGTTTGAAAAACTGAATAAAAGAAAGGAAAGAGGATATTTCTTTTTACGTGTTTTTTAAAACCTAGTGTGAATCTTTGCTACTCCAGGTAGAAGAATGTTATTCTCATAAGTAAAAAGGATTGAAGTAGTATTCCAGAAGTTTCAGTATCTACCTCACTATAATCGTTTGTTTTATTACAGAGGAGATTTAGAAACCGATAAAAGACAATTCAGACGCGCTTATGGCTTCAATACACCGTTATATTTTTGTTAAATAAAATAATACAACGTTTTCTTTCAATCATCTCAAATTCCTCAGAATTCTGACATCCAAATTCTTGATCTCAAAATTCTAAAGTTTTAGATTACTTTTTGTTTTTTTTTTTTTCATATAAAGTGTATTTATGACTCATTTTTTTATTATGAGAGAGTAAGAAACAGGCATGCAGACCACCTGATGTTAAGTGGTCACTCCAGCCCATGGACAACCACGTCCGTCAAATTGTAACTCATTGATGTCCGTACATAAAAATACATAAGAAAAACTATTCTTAAATAGCTTTATTAAAACAATGTAATCCAAAACTATAGATATAAGGATTATTATCTGTTTGTTTGTGCACGTGTGCGCTTAATCTCAGAAACAATTTAACGGATTTCAGTGCGGTAATGTGTGGCTCTAAGCTACACTTACCATTTTATGTTTCAATTTAAAGTTGCGGATGTGGACCTAAATGTTAGGTGGATTTCACATAATCAGCTTATGTGGCATTGTCGCTTGTTAACAATCTTGAGAAACTTTATTATTTTATGTGAGAAGAGTAGCAAATGAGCATGCAAACCACCTGGTGTTAAGTAGTCGCAGCCCAGAGACATCCACGTACAACCACAAACATGACCGAAACCCCATCTGAGTTCGAACGTAGATGCGTTGCTACTCCTGAGGCCTAAGATGGTCGCCTCACTTCGAAGTGTAGCCGGAAACCGCACCTCTTCAACCGAAACACAAGTAATGCTTTACGGCGGATTATGAGGGCGGCAGTGTTACCTATGTTCGAACTATAGTTCTCCCACCTTTAAATTTATTATATTATTTATTATTTGATTCCCGACAGTGACCTCGAATGTGGTGTACAGAGAAGCATTACTATCAATTCAATTGTAATTGACTTCAATCTTCTATCACTTTCTATTTTCTTATGAATCAAATATACATAGATAAGAAATTCTTACTATTGGAAAATCGGGAAATACATAAAAATCTTAATCCCTGTAAGCGGAATCGCGGGCTGTAACTAGTGAAACATAAATCATGTATTTAATTAAAGTCAAAATCGTCGGAAATCTTCACCCGAGAGAAGTATTCAATTAGGCATCATCACGTCTGAAGCACCAATTATCTCCCCTATTCTCAAACTTACGTCTGAAACAAACTTTGTTAGCTAAGTTGAATAAATTTACACAAATTCGTTGTCTTTTACAGATAACAATACTACGTTTCTCTACTTATACATATTGTAGTGAGACGTGCTTGTATATACATACATTAAATATTTTTGGAAAATCCTTTTCTAATAAATTTTATTAGCGAAAGAGAGACCAATTGGCCTTTTTTATTGTTTTAAGCGTGTTAACAAAATACTATAAAATTATTTTGCTTTGTGGGCGCACACCATTACACAAAAAGGCACAAAGATATGACGAATCCCATCGATCATATAAACACGACCTTTTTATACCTTCTTAAGGGATACATTTTCTAAAACGCTTCTAGATCTCATTTTAATTTCAAACAACTACAACATCTTTCAAAAAGAACTATAAAATATTTCTAAAATATTATTATTATTATGTATAAATATATATTATCTATAAATATTAATTTTTTTTGTATAACATGTTGTACAATATATGTATATGTATACTGAATAAGCAGTTTATTCGCATTCTTGATTATATTATCACGTTCCTGTTTACCTTTCTTTATTGTTTCAGAGATCTCAGATGTCTTAGGAATACGATACACACAAATCTTATGTCAACTTACATACTGTCAGGCTGCAGTTGGATATTGAACTTAGCTTTACAAGTAAGTATATAATTTTATATTTGCCTTGCGGATATTTTTTATAGGAGAAGAGTGTCTGTCAGTGCTCGTACGTTGATGCAATGCTCAGGACTCGTATAGCTGCCAACTCTACCTCTTCAACTGAAATACAAGAGTTGAGGTAGGATTTTCCCGGTGTAACTTTAGATCTACGACCTATTATAGCCATAATAGCTTGTCTGCAAATCTTTTGTCTCATTCGTGCGTCCACATATGGGAGATCATTTCCAGTAGGAATCTTATCATTAAACTATTTCTTTAAGTAACTTTAAAACTATTAAACAAGCGTGTAGCCCATCTGACATAAAATCGTGTCTGCAGCCCGTGGATGCTCACATCCAAACTCAAATAAGATGAAAGTGCTACCTGACGTCGTAGATGCGTTGATTTTCTGATGACTGAACTTTAAGTAGCAAACCGTATGGACATCTTAACGCCACGCTGCTCATGATATGTATTAATACGCCCGAAGCCACGTTATTTTATTGCCATTTTTACTGCCAACATCTGTATGTGAAATGCACTAGATTCCATTATACTGGGCCTTTTAACGGCCACAGTAAAACTTAACTAAACACAACCAGAACAATGGAAAATAAAATAGGTCGCTCTTTTGCTGTTTCTGCTCCTTTTGTGGGTTAAACCGCGAACCTACATACTTAATTCAACACATACATTACAATTCTTGGTTAAATAATTCTAAGCGCGAGTACCCAGGTTTTAATGTTATAATAAGTGGAACATGCTAGATGGTAGAATTAAATTTCGACCGGGAAAGTACCACCGCCGCCGGCAATCCATTGAAGCAACTCTTGTGTTTCAGTTGGAGAGGTACGGTTGTCAACTACACTTACAAACGAAGCGACCATCTTAATTATAAAATAAGAGACCCTTTTGGGCATTTTATGCAGTATTTTTTGCCATAAATAATTTTGAATATAGCCACATTAATATTAAACTTATATATAAGTAATATTTTAAGAATTGGGTAGTAAATATAAATAAAATACTATAAATATTAATTGAATATATAGGAGTAGCAATGCGTCTACATACGATTGGAAGGAGGACTTTAGTCATGTTTGAGTTTGTATGTGAATGTCAACACACTGCAGCGACTACTTAACATAAGTGGCCTGTGTGTTCATTTGCTACTCTTACGTAAAATAATAACAAAATAACATGCAGTGTTTCCTATTAAAAATTCTCTCATACAAACTTTGGGAGGGCCACTACTCCACTATTTAACGTTTTACATCCAAGTTGCTAATGATATCAACTTGTCTCGTCGTTATTAATTCTAGAACGGAAAAAGAATTTTAATGAATTCGGTTTGAAAGTTACAACTCTGGAAATATCCGTATTTTACCACATAATTTAATAACTTTGAACTTAAATAAATAAATCAAGTAGTATTCAAACTTCAAAATAATTTTATCGAAATAATGGTGCAAAAATTATGTTTGATTTTAAAAACTGTGCGTCTCACTTTCACATGTCTTTCGTACACTGGTTTTGAATGAAACAGCGTACATTTAAAGGTGGGAGAATTATAGTTCGACCGGGGAGATACCACCGCCGCTTTTATAATACGCCATAAAACATTATTTGTGTTTAGGTTGACGAGGTGGGGTTGCCGGCTACACTTTGAAGTGAGGTAACCATCTTAGTCTTCAGGAATAACAACGTATCTACGTTCGAGCTTAGGATTTGATTCGTGTTTGTTGTTGTACGTGAAGGTCTATGAGCTGCCATTATTTAACATTAGGTGGTTTGCTAGATCGTTTGCTACTCTTCTCACGTAAAAAAATACGTTAAACAACCCCTAACAAGATTTTCTTGCGACTAGTGCAACCTACAGTTATGTTCTGCGTTCATTCTGAGACAGTTTTCCGACCGATTCTGATGTCCATTTTGGTTGGTTGTTTGTGTATTTATTCTTGTGTCACGACACCCACAACAAAGGGAATCATAGTGTGTAGTACGCGGGTAAAGCTTTCATTGATAACGGATTCAATAGAAAATGTAGTATCTCTTTGAAGATTGACCGCGACGGTACCATCATGGTATCTACTATTTGTCTTATAATAATATTTCCGTTGTACAGAAAAGCAGTGTAACATTGTTTATAAAGTAAAACAATTCTGTGTGGTTTATCGTTAATTCCTACTATTATATGAAAGTGTTACGTTGTCCGTTTTTACTTGTTTGTGTTTCTTTAACACGAAAACTACTGAGTTAATCTATCTCATACTTTATACACAGGCTGGTTGTATCTGGTCTTAATATAGGCATATGTATTATCACGCTGTACTATATTGGAATTGAGCCAAAAATAACTATAGTTAAGATAACCGCTCTTTAGACGCTAACTAGAGGCCCTACCATTAAATGGTGTAAATTACTTTGCCATTACTAATTTTGTTCCGGGCTGAAACTCATACTAAGAGAACTTGTTCTAAGTTGTTTGTAGACCATTGAACATAAATTTATATTTTTGCAGAACTGGTCGGACGAGGCGCAACAGGATCAAACATCGTGCATGATCCTAGTGATATGTATGCATTACTTCTACCTCACAAATTTCTTCTGGATGCTAGTTGAAGGTAAAATACTTTCTTTAAACATGCGTTAATGATTATAATGATTTTTCCAAATGTTCTACAACAGACATTAAATTTGCAAAATTCACAATCCAATTTGTGAAATTTTGTTTAGTTTGGTTACAACCCTATGTTATTTTCCACAGTTACACACACCTCTCCTCAGAACCGAAAGGAGACCTCATGTAGATTTCACTGCATAAGATCAATACTTATTACTGATTTAATTTTAGTTTTTAGGGGTATAGATGTATACAGTCCAATTCGCAAACTTCGTAATTAAGTATCATAGTAAATTGGACATCCTGAGGAATTGGACATTTTGTGACTAACTTTCTCAGAACTGGACTATTTGTCATTTTGCATATGCGACGATTGGTCACTTTGCAAGTAGGACATAATGCGCCTAAACAGATACGGGTCACCCGATTTGTTGGATAATCTCAAATGGCCCTACAGCCTTTTTTATGTGAGATGAGGAGCAAATGAGCACGCAAACCACCTGATGTTAAGTAGTCGCAGCCCATGGACGTACAACCACAAACACGACCGAAATCGTATCTGAGCTCGGACGTAGATACATTGCTACTCCTCATGATTAAGATTGTCGCCTCGCTTCAAAGTGTAGCCGGCACCCTATCTTTTCAACCAAAACACAAGTTATGCTTTTAGGGTGGATTATAAGGGCGGCGGTGGTATCTCCCACCTTTAAAAGCTTCTAAAGCCTCTTACAAGTTTTGTGCTCCTCAATTATATCCGATCTCAATAATATCCGAGATACAGATAACAGAAGCTCCAACGAAAATTAACCACTACCGACGACCCATCTAACCTCTGAAAGTGCCGGATACTTTTTAACTTTATCATTTACGATGTGTACAAGCAAGAATATTAATCCATAATACTATTTACAGTCAGGAAAAAGTTTTTGAATTAGTTATTTGTATAGAATTTCATAAGAAGGACTTCCTATGCTCCGCAAGTAAAATAAAATCGACTTATTCGAAATATTTGTCTTTACAAATTTCATAACAATATACTTACACTACGAATGAACCTTTTCTTTAGAAATATTGGCAATCAAAGCAAAAATCGTTAATCGTGAGTACATACATTACATAATTACATAATTACATAATTAAAATGTTCCATTGTCTTTATCTATGAAAGAATCTATAGTCTTTATAACTTAAGAATTAATTACGAAATGTCAGGATTTTGAAATAGCAATTTATTTTTTAAAAACGTATAACTTTTCATCCAAACTTTTCACTATTACATGACTACTATCTATTTCATAAAATATATATTATATCTACGAAATTAAATTAAAACAGTGTTATCTTGGATTTGCGTTAAACAGAAATAATTTTAAATTACAAACAAACACTTATTTTATTTATTAGTACCGAATTCTAAATTAATCTTTCCGTTTAAAAAGATAATTTGGTTATCACTAACAAGTGCCTTCTATTTAATTTAATCTAACTAATTTAGTATTTACTTTGTTTCGTGAATAAACTGAGTTACATAATTAACTAACTTTTAGCCGTGACTCTGCTCGGGCTGTATGTTACAAGACATTCCAGTTAATCTTGGAGCTCTATCTATACTCTATATTTATTTTAATTTGAATCAAATACATACAGGGAATAAAAAAATGTACATTTTTTATCTTCTAAAAAATTAATTCCAAGTAAATTCCAATTCATACTTTAACTCCTTTAGGGGTAAATTTTGTAAAATTCCTTTCTTAGTGCTCATTTGCGCTGTACGATATATTCGCCAAATTTTAGAATTCTAAGTCTGGTTTTGATTTTACGTTAACCCCTAAGCCAGTCACCGTCCATTTTTTGATTTCTTAAAATTAATAATTTGATAAATTCATCTTAATTTTTATAATATATTCAGATAAAAAATAAAACCGACGAAAAGATAACATTTATTTCTACAGATTTACACGAAACAAACTAATTTATTAGTGCGAATATATCTTTACTGTTTCAAAGGAATCATTATAAAAACATTTTTATATTAGTCGATTCTAATAAGGATTATTTATACTTCTCTCAGTCTTGAAATCTAGTAGAAATGTGATCCATTTTATATCGCTCCTAATATTATAAATGTGAATGTAAGTCTGTTTGTTACGCTTTCACGCCAAAACTACTCAACCGATTATCATGAAACTTTGTACACATATTCTTAGACGTATTAAAAATTACATAGGATACTTAGTATTTAAAAAATATATTATTTCAAAAAGTATTTTGTTAGACATGATTGTTTGTCAAAATTTTTAAAATCTAGCAACTTTAAAGCCTTCAAATCAATATCTTATTGACTATACCTTCAACTGTCTTGAATTTGTGTATATTTCATGTTATTTTGTTGTGTCATTTATATGCAATACTAAAATAATTTAAATTTTTTCAAGGTTAGGTACCAGTTTATTGTTTTAGTTATAACTCGCTGCAACGATCTTTGATATTTATTTAAGGGCTTCAATGCGAGCGAAGCCGCTTGTAAAAACTAGTGTTAACATATTTCTTTATTATTAAGTAGCAAGTACGTTTCTCACCAAATTTTAAGAAGTCGTTATTAAGAACCTTTGAAACAAACTTCATAGAACAAGACTCCTATCTCAAGTCAAACAGATGTATTGCTACTCTTGAGGACTAAGACAATCGTCTCGTATGTAAATCGACATCCATACATGTTCATAGAAACACAAGAATTACGTCACGCTAGAAGTGAACCCCATTCGTTGGTACCTAGTGGAACCTATCCAGTTGAAGAAAAATAAAGATTTATTATTATAAACGTAAAGAATAGGTAATTGCATTTTACAGTATAAATAGTTTTATTCAGATTTCAGCATAAAGAGGTCACGGAGAGCCGATCGATGCAAGGGGTCAGCTGCGAATGGCGTCGGGAATAAGTAGGTAGTTGAAAAAACTCGACTAATTTCTTTTTTCTATATTTACTTAATAAAATACTATTACTACTTATTTGGACAAAAATTTTTTTTTCGGAAAATCTTATTCTTATAACCACTTTAAAGCCAAAAATCAAAAATAGTAAAAAAATAGTACCACATTTGTTCGACGTCGCCGGTGACAACAGGGGTTGTTCATATGAACACGCCCTCTTGTCACCGGCGCACTTGCACAGAGAATTACGATTGCTATTCTACACGGGAATGCAGCTAGTGTTCTTGGAACCATGCACATGGGTACGGCCTCTCTTTAGATTGTTTAGGTTAGGTTTTTATTATAATTAGTTTTAAGATTTTCATCATTGTTTCATTTACAATGATGTACTTAACAAAAATAATAAATGTTTAACTTTAAAGCCTAATTTAACGTCCGTTTTATTTTTATCTGCCTCGAATTACCAGGTTCGATTATAAGCGAGACAAACATCTAAGGAGTAGCAACGCATCTCCGCACGAGCTCCGATAGATCTTCGGTCATGTTTGAAATAGGTACATGTGAATTCTAATACTTAACGGTAATCTACAGGTGGGAGAACTATATTTCGCCGGGGAGGTACAACCGCTGCCCTCATAATCCCGCTCGCCGCAAAGCATTACTTGTGTTTCGTTAGAAGAGGTGCGGTTGCCGGCTACACTTTGAAACAAGTCGACCATCCTAGTCCTCTGGAGTAGCAACGTATCTAGGTACATACGTTCGAGCTCAGATAGGATTTTGATCGTGTTTGTGGTTGTACGTGGATATCTATGGTGTGCGACTACTTAACTTTAGATAATTTGTTTGCTCGTTTGCTACACGTTTTATTTTGAAGTGAATATTTTAGTTATAGACAAATCGAAATGAAACGCACACTAAATGCTCACTGCAATACATTCGTGAAAATCATACCGAAATCAATTAAACCGTCTGAGATTAACGCGTCCAAACCGCCAAACCCAGACAGATATCGTAATAACTATTGAATAACTATTTTGGGTTCTATTGTGTTAATAACTCTGATAATGCTTTTTCATGTATATCTTACATGTACACACAGATATCCGTTACAATTTTATCATTTGTACACATAGATCAATAGATAAAAAGAAATAAAATTATCAGATATATCGCGAGATACTCGTTATATTCCTTTGCGTGTTTTTAAGCTGTCCCTTGACAGCTGAGCTGATATCATCGCTTGATTAAGCACGGTGAATATTGTCGAAACAATGTATACGAATATACAAGCCAGTGTACATCAGTTTGTCTGCAGCAGACGCGAGTACACGAGGCAGTGTATACCAGTGTTTGCAGCGGACCCGAAGTCAAAGGTGACTCGAGCGGTTCGCTACCGCAATGAATATGCAAGCGTCGATCTTCATTACGTCCCATACAAAGATGTTTATCTACGTCATTCCATATATTTACATAATGTTTGTAAGTGTGTACTGCTTTATAATTATATACATTGTTTCGACTATAGGTTTTATCAAAAATATTCGTTTTAACTTGAACAGAAAAACATATTTACAATAACGAAAATCTTAAAACTAATTATAATAAAAACCTAACCTAAATAATCTATAGGGAGTCTATGCGGCATGGTTCCACCGCTAGTTGCATATGGTTTTATTCGATTTTTTTAGTTAATTTATTTGTGAGAAGAGTAGAAAACGATCATGCAAGCACCTGACGTTAAATAATAGCTGCATTTCGTACAGACTCTAACAAAACTAAAGTCTTATTTGACGTTGTATGCGATGCGTTGCTACTCCTGAAGACTGAGATGGTCGTCTCGATTTTCTCACAGTTTTCAACAACAGGTGGAGTGATTCCCGAGGAAGGTTTTGCTGTATAATAAATTATTTTTTTTTGTAAATTGGGCGAGAAATTAAAAAGTTAAATTCAATATAGTAATTCAGTCGTCGTTCGAAATGGATGTTTCGAATTAATTTTGTAACTAGATAATGACTGGATGTTTGAAAGAAAAATAAAGTAAGTAAATATAAATTCTATTGTGCAAGTTAGCTGGGCTGGGTCTAGTATAAGTGTAACAGGTGTATACAATCAAAAATGGTTGTGTTACTTGACAATAATTTTACACAACACAAAAATATTTTCTCATTTTTGTTACTAAGCTTTATCAGCACTTACTTAATTTTATATAATAAAATAAGATTGTAGAACTATAGTTCGACTGGGGAGGTTCCACCGCCTCCATCATAATCCGCCGTCAATCATTACTTATGTTCGGGTGGGAAAGGTATGGTTGCCGGCTACACCTTGGAGACATGCGACCATCTTGGTCCTCAGGAGTGTTTGTGATTGTACGTGGATGTCTATGGGCTGCTACTAGTTTAAATCAGGTGGTTTGTATGCTCGTTTGCTACTCTACTATGTTTATATTTCAGTGATAACGTATGTAACGTCGTAACCATTTTGTTTTGCGGACATAGCCAGTTTTGATTCTATACCCTTGATATAGTAGTATATATATAATATATACAAAGTACATATAAAGTACATAAAGTTCAGCACAAAATCTCGTTCATGTAACGTTACATTAGCAATGTTTAAATGTTAAACTATTCAGATAATTACGTATGTACCTACAGTGAGGTAAGTAGTTTGTACTTGCGATAACTAAAGGTTAATTTACTCCGTTCACTACGCAAACAGAAAACATTAGGTTCGATATTAGTGCTGTGAGTTTCTATTTTTGTATCAACTTCAAAGTTAAGCAACGTCGGATGCGGTCAAATGTTGGAGGGATGACCATGGTCAAACTCCGTCACACGAGCAAAAGTAAAAAAGTTTCTATTTTTAACTCAACTTCAGCATTTATTTAAAAAAATATATATTGCGATGTAAAAAAGCTTGGGGTGCGTGGTGTTAATAGATCACCGAAAAGGCAAAAGTGTTTTTTAGTTTTATTTAACTATTTTTTTTAATTGGAAATATCGGCAATTAAAAAAGCGTTAATCATGATTACCCGTTATATAACATAATGTATTTGCAAAAATATCTTTTTGCCTATTCTGTACACGACACGTGTACGGTGACAAATTGGAAGTAGGTAAAAACGTTAGCGAATTCTGAAATTCAATCGCATGGCGGAAAGACACTTGACACCCAGTATTTACCTCATCACACGTCACAGGGTTCAAGGTAGGTCATTAAGGAAATAGTTGACTTGTTAACAAGCTTGGTTCTTGGTCCCTCAGTCTCTTGGTCCCGCTTGGTTCTTAAATCAATTTAAAAAAAGAAGATTCATACGTCAATTGTTTTTTTTCCTTTTTTCTTTATTTTTTACCGTATCTCAATAATTCATTAACTGATTTGGAAAATTAATTTTTTTTTGCAAGTGTGTACTTCTTTTTTAGTTTCATTTAAATTTGAAAGGAAAATACCACCTCTAAGAGTGGAAAAGTACGACTAATGTACTCGTATCTCTCATGTTAAGTACAAATGAAAATATATTTAAAAGAATTGAACGCTAAGGGTAGATAGAGTACATGAAATCCTTTTTCTTTGAAGTGGTTTGTCTTTTTAGTATTTAATTATGAAAGAGTAAGAAAAGGGCATGCAGGCCACCTAACGTTAAGTGGTCACGGCAGCCCATGGACAACTACGTCCGATCTCAAATAGAACAAAAGTTCTATTTAAGGACGGACGCGGATGCGTTCCTACTCTTGAGGACTAAGATGGTCGCCTCTAATAATGTGTATCCGG
>DWON01003451.1:0-18007 GCA_018251015.1 Phocides pigmalion okeechobee
GTACCGCCCCGGGCGAGCTCTAATGGCTCTACCACCTTTATCTAGACTGCGCATACCAGGGAATTAGTTGGTTAGGTAATTTCGTAGATAATGAAAGTTAGTACTGATCTCGAATACCATTGTTTATATGACAAAAGAGAGAAATCAAGAAAAGAAATTGATTTCAGCCGAGTTATTAACAAATAGGTTCGCGTGACAGAGACCATACTCAGTTCTTCCGAGAGTAGACCAAGTTTATAATTGAAGGCTTAGTAAAGGATTATACAGTAGATGAAACTTATCGCCCGATAAAAAATGACTGGACAAGTCATGGCCAGTTATTCCGCCAGATTTATATATAATCAGGGGCAGTCTATAATCTTGGAGGCTCCCAAAAGCATGATTCTTTGTTGAACCGTTGAGTGAACAGCATATTTTGTTTAAAAGTTAAAATTTTCACACGTTATGTATTTTCTTTGCATCAAAATATCTCTAGGTGCTCACAAAAATTGCAAAGCGGAATTGCTCGTCATCTTAAAAATGTCGAGTATTTTATGAAGATCTTAAAACTGATTTAGCAGATGACATTTAAATATCAACAAAGAAATTTAATAAATAAATATGCTCAAAACTCGTTCATACAGAGGACATCATCGCCACCTCCGAAAACAACCTTGGGAATTATTATTATGAAAGAAAAATATCACATTTCCTTTAACGTGTTTTAGTTCGTTTGAAATTTTATTTATTATAATACTTAACTGGACAGGGAGTGTAATATTTTACCACAAATTCCAAATTGTGTTAACATATCCTTACGAATGTTATTGAGTATTAAATGAGACATACAAAAACTCTTTACACTGTAATTTTAGGGCAGGAGTGTTATCAGCAAGGCCTTGTTGGACGGTTTACTCGGATCTCTAATTTTAGGGACCGGATGATAAGGGCTAACATTCACAAAGACGGTGTAGTCCAGTGGTGTAGGAAAGCGAGAGCAGATTGAAACGAAAGTATGTTCGGATGCGTCGCATTTTAACACCACTTCGGAGAGCGGCCTGGGCCTTACCACGATCTTTTAAAACTATCATGTATAATGTAACTATGTGCAATAATGCGCATATTAGAAGGAGGACAATGCTTTAATTCCATGAGAACTTTTTATAGCGTCACTCCTCATTTTGTGTTATTTTGAAGTATGCTTAAAATAAGCCTGTTTTAAGAGATGACAGTAAGGCTCCTGCTCTATTTCTCAAACTTAAGGGACATTAAGTTCCCATTTACCGCCTTCTATGTTAAGTGGAACGTATTTGATGTAACCAACATTCCTGGGCCATGGAGAATAAACACTCCAAATACTTTCCAATCATAATTGAAAACAGTAAAAAACTGATTTTTAACCTACTGTCAGATGTGGAATTTTTTCTGTAGTAAACGTATAAAATTTTGAGTCAGTCCACGTAAACGAAATCAAAATACCTACGTAGCTATATGATCGTAATGAATAGACAATAAGTTATGGCTGATCACATTATAAGAATACATTTAATAAGTTTGTTAAAAAAACAAAGTGAGAAATTATTAGATTCTTGAAATAGTACCTTCTATATGAGAATAGAAAAGGGTGTGACCTTGATGATAGTATTTTTTTATAAATACCTAATGTAATTCAAAAAACATGAGGCATTCCAGTACCAAAACTCATCACGATAGGCTCTAGTAGATTACACTTGGGGCTAACGGGTTATCTTCAGTATACGAGACACATTACGTAAAAATACAGATATTTTTTTTTATAATGAATGCTACTTGTCTATAGGAGTAAAAGAGACAACATTTTATCTTTAGTCTGCTTAATAGTACGTTATATCGAATATAATTATGCTAATAATCTTCTTGGTTCGATGGCGGCATTTTGCTCGCCTTATAACAGCATATAAAGCTGCTAGATTCTCCTATGAAAGGTGTGGTAATACACATATCTGCATACTGTTATGTGAGGCATTCGAACTAAATCCTCAGAGGCACAAAACAACTGTAATCTCAAGGTCGGATACCCGTCCATCTTATGACGGCTACTGATTAAACACAAACGAGCATGCAGGCCACCTCACGTAAAATGGTCGTGACAACCCGTAGACAACAAACATACAGCCTCAAATAGCAGTGAAGTTCTATTTGAGGTCGAACGTAGATGCGTTCCTACAAGGGTTAAATTGTCGCCTTGCTATCAAGGGTAGTCGACAACCGCACTCGCAACCGCAACACAAGAGTTGTGTCAGTATGAGACGGTTCAGTGCGGCGGCGAAGCGGCACTATCCTGGTTGATCTATGTATAGTTCTTTTGAAATGCGAGATGTGAGTAGCTGTGACCATTTAATCAAGTGGACTGCAAGCTCTTTAGCTAATTCCATTAAAACAAGAACAAAATGTAGAATGCACAAGACATTTATATGCATTATTACATCAATGACTATATTTTTATGTGGATTATTAATAATCACGTTTTGCTAGCGAAACGAACGCATATCTAGACATTGATCTCTTTACTAGTCATTGAGCGTATCAGGTGTGTCAACGAAGTCTATCTTAGGTAGTACAATAGAAGGGGAGGTTCTACTGTCCTATCGTGTACGGATTCTTCGTTGAATTATATTAAAAACTAGTACAGATTATAACTACGAGGGCAATGAAATATAAGAAGTATGGAAAGGGTCTAATAATTAGAAAGATTTACAAAATATAGTTAAGATAGTGTCGTTATAAATTCATCGTGAATTATATCGAATAATTTGTTTTACGATGCAAGGATTTTTAAACGGACGAATTAAAGTATCCTGAATTGGGTCCTCGAAATAATGAGCATACAATTAGAATTGTTAAAGCAATGTCATCTTTTAAATTTTGCAACAATTGTTAACTTTTACTGTTTTCATTATAAAATAATGTCTGTGATAACGTTCTTTAATGACCGGACTTATGAAGTTGTTTATAAAATAGATTTTAAGCATTATATTGACCGGAGAAAATATTACGCTTTTAGATATGTTAAAAGGATTTAATTTTGTCATTTTCATACTCGATATATTTCGATGCCACGATTGTAACACTATACTTATTATTAGAAAATAAAAAAACTGGAATTTTCCAGATAAATCTAAGGTTAGAAGTTATTCTAATAATTAATAATATGTTATGTGTTTTAACACTGAATGCAAAAAGAAAAAATTAAACATAAACTTATTCTATGGTGAATCACCAAAAAATATGTACGGAACTTATAAAGGTACACTTCAACTTGATCTGATCACAAAATTGTTCTTTCGTTAGTATAACGTAGGAACAAAATAGCACGTAAGAACACAAAACGTCGACACATAGACAATTTCAGGCGAAAGTGATACGAACATTTTGGCATAATGTTCCGCCGCCATATTGATTTTTTATCAAGCTTCAGGCACTCAACGAAACTCACATGTATGGATAAAGGTTACACATACAAACAAAAGATATTATCTAGTATAATACTCTAAAACGTCACGTTACAGAAGTAAAAATAAACAATATGAACAAAATTACCTACGAGTATTATAAAATTAAAACTAATTCATACCATATCTTTACCTCTAATTATCTGTATAACGTGAAGTTTCATAACATTACATTAAATAATATTTATTATCTGTACGTCTATCATCTATTCATATATATGGGTTGCGTTGTGTACCTGCGTCTTGAGAAATAACCAAGTTGGCGGTAGAAAGCTATGCCAGCCTTCATAGAAAAATGTTCGTACCCCTTTAAATGTAGCAAAGCGCTAGGATTAGCACGATTTTATTCCTAAATTTGATTTTAAGTTCCCTAAACGATCAAGTTACGTAGTTAACAAACTTTTCGTTTCTATCAAATATTTTTGTCAAATCTATTATTACAACATAATATATTTATACCGGACTATTTGTTAAGGTAATGATAGATGTGATAGATTTATTATTTTCGGTCGAATTTAGAAAGATATTAGTTTTATTTGTGAACATATATTATATTAAACGAACACGCTTGGTTTTTTTACAATTTAAAGATATAAAATCCTGAAAATTTTACCACACAGTAACCCCCCAAAATACAAATAATTTTACATAACCAAAAAAATTTCAAAGTATTATAATTTTTGGGAGAAAGCAATAAAATTTGGGGGATTCGGTTTTTGTGTGTGACAAAATATATGGTGATAGGGCCTTGTAAGTTTGTTTTACCAAGTTAAACCAAGATGATAGTTCGCAAGTAATCGGTAACAATTTTTGTGAATTCACCAAATTCCTAGATCTGAACTTATTTTTACTTTCGTAACTAAATAAATTTATAATATATCAAAGAAACTTAACATTTACGACGAAATTCCGTATATGGACACGATATTCTGTTTGACACTATGATCTCCAGGTTGCAAAATACAATCATATTTTGCAACTTTTTTACGATATAGTTGGATATTAAAGGCAAAAAGAGCGCAAAGGCTTGGCATAACGGTCATCCTCATCCCGGCAGCGGCACTTCTTTGCCTCCTAAAATATTTACGAGACACATCTTAAAAATGGTTCATAAGAAAAAAACTGGCCTTATAAGTTTTTTCTTCTGAATTTAATTAATCAAATTAAATGGAAACTCAAAAAAACCGTTTTCCAATTATACATCTGTCTGATAGCTACATTGAGTTCATTACCGAGTTGATAGTTTTTCGTATTTCATAGGACATTTTTAAACAAAGAATAGATATTCAATTTTTTATTTTTCTGTGTAAATGTAAAAAAATTGAACCTCTAAAATAAACATAAAAAAATTACCCGTAAATGGGGAAACGTTGAGTTAATATTTATGTAAAGGTAATACTTAGAACATATTTTATACTCAATACATAAATTTAGTAGATAAATTTAAATGTGAGGGGGAACTGAATCGACATATACATATAACAGATCACACAATGTGCTCATGTACACACAAAATAATTATATATATATATACATACCAAATCTGAAATTTGTTTCTCAGCACATTTAAGTTTCGCGTACAGATAATTGATGCTATTTGCCAAACGATTGTTTTCCACAGCCAGTTCACTGATGTCGAACTTTAGATATTCTTCCCGGGCCCTGAAAACATTCTATCTTAGACCCTTTTTCGCCAAACAGTATCCGAAAATACGTAACCCTAGATGTAGCTTAACAAACTATTTCCGGTTAAGACTACGAAGTTAATTGGAATAAGGGGACGTGATCTTCGCGTAATGCGAAAGTAAACGAAGATCTAAAGACTCAAAAAATATTTATTCCCACACAACAAACAGGACATTTGTAAATATTGTGTAATATATTTTATCATATGTATAGGTGTGGAACTTATAAACAGATTTTATTTATTATCATTTACCACAATGTTGCATAAAAATTGTCAATGAAATGGTTATCAAAATTTGAATGCATTTTGAAGGTAACCTCAAGGAAATACGTTTGTTTGCCTGATAGAGCTAATCTGGATAAGGTGTCAATATTTGGGTGTGTTTAGAGCTCCGTTTTTATATCTGTTTTTTATTATTGCACCAACTGCAGAACTAGGTGTGATTTATTTTATCAAAAAGATATCATATTTTTCTCTAAACACCTAATTTGCATCATCTATTAAGAACTTAGAAAAAAACAAAATTGATCAAGCATTTTCAAGTGAGGCGCTTAGCAACCAGTAGCATTGTATATTTATTTATAAAGATAATATTACCCTCTCAATCCGGCCAGGTCTTGCCAGTATTTTTTATTTTTTTTCGGATCTTCATCAGGTGACATGTCCATGTTTACTTGTATTGATTTATCGATCATTGTTGTTGTTACATTGCTAAAAGTTATCACATCATATTATTTCATGTTTTTAAATTATTTTTATAACGGGCAGTAATGTTGTTTGACCAAAGTTAAATCCAATTATGCTAAATCTTTTATTTATACACTGGCTTATAGCTTCCTGAGTAATTTATTAAGCCGACTAAAGTTTGAAAAAGACAATTGATGTTTTCTATTATAAATATTCTATTATACACATGCAGTACTCAAAGATTGAGTTAGTTACTTAGTTGAGCCCTGCGGAACTTACTTTACAAACAGTCATACATACAAGAAAGTAACCATATTTCTTTAGATTAGTTATTTTTATGTACCATGAGATTGACTGCATTATTGTTTGGTGATAAACATGAATTAACTGGTGTAAGGTAGGCTCCGATATTTATATTGTTTTTCACTACTTTGTATGCAAAACCAGATGTTATTACAAAAAGATTTTTCTCAAAAGAGTGCCATAGTTATTAGTGACCATCATCGTTCTTTCTTAATACATTGGTGCCCAATTAAAGTTATAGATGGATAGAGACAAAATAAAGACAAAAAATATGATATATATTATTTTATATTATAACATAAAATAATGTTACCAAATATTACTTTAGTGGCTTAATAAATTATCTAATATTAAATGGCTTTATATGTATCATTACCATTTGACACTTTAGGAATGGAATAAAAAAAACGAAAAAACACACATATGGTTATTTTTTGTGATTATAAATGTAATCCTTGAAAAAATATGATTTTATCTCTATCATATTCTTTTGTTTAGAAATTTTTGTATTTAATTAAATAAAATACTCTCTATATTTTCCTTCTAAGTATTGTGTCATATAAATATCCTAGTAAAACATGTAATGGTTTAAGATATTTATTATTTCTCATAAAGAATTTACAAAATTCATGTTAATCAAAAGACAGAGAGATGTAAGGTAGATGTTAAAAATACCCTGAATCGGAGAAAACCTCTGTATTTATCTTTTCACTGTAGTTCTAGAGAATGAAATTTAACATTACAGATGTATAATGTCATTAAAAATTATATTCATAAAAAGGCAGAAAATTTGTTCTTGAATTTCAATGAAACTTACATTGGAATGGATAAATATACTACCATATCAATTTTATTTAATATGATGTTGGTAGATCAGTGCATAAAAAACAAAATTTTGCTGGTTACATTTGATCAAAAATTTTTTAAAATAAAAAAAAATCTTACCAGTTAAATCACTTTACTTTCACTATCTCGATAGTACAATGCAGGACAAGTTCCATTTTAAAAATCTCTGACAATGTAGGACTGAATCCTAGATTGTCAGAACAAGAAGTGATAAAAATATACAAAATCCGGCCTTTATATAGGTATCCTCAATAACTATAACTATATAAATGTCCGATATATTGATTATGCAGGTGTGCCTGGATGTGTCAACACAAGTGAATTGTAAGTGTGATGATGGATGTATTCAATTTTTATCCGACAGTCCCCACACTGCCTGCATAATTTGCCCACTTAAACTTGACAATCGCATGGAAAACAATACTTTATATTGGCAACAGACAACGTCGACACAGTTTATGTATTAAGTGCATGGATTTATCACATCGGTCAAAGGGTCAAGGAAGAAAAATCTATAAGATAATGCATGTAAGTATATCATGAAAAAGTATCTGACAATATATAAAATACAGTTGGTGTTTTCCATTTGTTAAATTAATTTCACTGTGTAGTTATAAGCAAATGTATTGATAATAATATTATTTAAACATCACTGAACTTATTTTTTTTTTGGAAATAATTTTTGTTCCTTTTTAGGTAAAAAATAAACTTTTTTGAATTTGATTTGCTATATATTTAGAAAGGAACACTATGCTACGATTCTAAGCAGCAATTTCTTAATTATCAATTAAGGTTTTGGAATAAAAAATCTTAAGAATTAAGCCAAAGAAAGGTAGGTAAATAAGTTAGGTTTTTAAATGTGAGTGAAAACATAAATATAAATATTTATAATTAGGTGTGTGGATATGAAATTATATAAAATCGCTTACCTGTTCTGCGCTGAAGAGCTAGCAGAGATTGTTGTTGGTTCTTTTACTAATTCATCAGAGTTCATGATGTTCTTATAAGAATTCTGATAAATAATTTGAATATTAATTACCGTTTCAAGAATTACTTGCTGTTTGCAGTCTTTATGACACAAATTTATTATTGTTTACATTATAGGTAGGTAGATTTATTATTAATTTACTCGAATAGTCAGTGCAAAATTCCGAGTACAATAATCACCTAATAATCGCAAACTATAATATCTATATTTATGATTTTTATGCAAAAAAAAGACAAAACTTTCAGGCGGTCACCAATGATGGTAAATTGGTCCCCCTGCATGTATAAATTACCTATTTATACAAAACAACAAACGTAGTTACTGTCTTTGATTGATGACATGACATGACCGTAAACTAAATTTCTAGTTGATAATAATTATAGAATTAGCTTTAGTAGTGTTACAATATAACAAAATACTTCTTTTATAAAATATTAAAGCAGTACAATATAAAAATACATTATATATGCAACGTGAAACATTAAACATGTTATATATATATTTTGCGGATGTATATGAAATTCTTTGTATCTTTATAATAATCATGAAAATCTATCTATCGGCTTTACTTTAAATACGTTATTTTTAGTTGATTTTTTGTACATAAACTGCACAAAATATTATTGACATACGTTTTATTTTAAAAGCAATGTTATTTTTTATCTGCTCTATTTATTTAAAGCGATACAATAAATACGTCTAAACGAAATATTAAAGACTTCAGTAACAAAGATAAAATTGTAATTAACAAATAATTTTATTTTAATGGTTTCTTTAAATAGAATCGACAAGACTCTATTGCTAAGCCAATGATTGTCTGTTTGTTAGTACCTTGGCGTTATTTGTCGAATGATAACAGATACAAAACTGGAGTTTTTACACATCGTATATAGTATTATATAATATAGCAACGTCCATCAGGGAAAATATACAGTACAGCAATAACAAATAAAAATATGATAAAGTATGAAATACATTTTTGTTTTATCTCTTTCGGTAAGACAATTTTATAATATAAGGACGGTATTTAGTGAGGATATAGTGTATATTTTCAATTACTTAATATTATACTATCTACTTATTAATTCATGACGCAATTTAAAATATAAATGTATATTAAGATTAGGGCCAGAAATTAAGTTTTATGAACGTAGGTAAATTTTTTTATGATTATTTGTAAGATTCTCAAAATTCAAATACAAATAAAAATACTTAGCCAATAAATAGAAAATCCAAACTTAGGTAACTTTTCTTTAGAGCAATATACCTATGTCACTACAATGTCACCTACCCTATAGTCTCAATGTCATAGGGGTCATTCGTGGTTACTTTGTTCTCATTTATATATTAGTAAACGGAACCATAGACAGAGCAGAATTGATTGGATGTTAAGATCTATATAATCAATAATTCCATTTTCCACCAATCAACAGATTTGAAATTTTGCTCTTAACATTTACTGGTGCAAAGAGAATTAACTTCTACCCTCATATTGCCGCTAGTATCCGGCTTACGACTGCTTATTATATCAAATCAACTGATCTTCATTCAATTCAAAAGTATTCTCGACTTCGTCAAATCAAAGTAAGTAATATTTTATTGCCTGGCTCGTGTTATTTGATATTGCTATCGCTAAGATAAGATATCATTTGATTTAGTATGCAATTATAATATGGGATTTGAAGGTGGAATCACTTTTTATCACTGTAGGAATAAATCAGAAATATGGGTCGGAAATTCGTTGTTGGAGGAAATTGGAAGATGAATGGAGACAAGAACCAGATTAATGAAATCGTTAACAACTTGAAGAAGGGACCATTGGACCCCAATGTTGAGGTAAGTTGGTGTGGAATAAAACTTTGTTCATCTATCGTTACGCAAAAGAAGCAGGGCATTGTCTGAATATTAAAGACTAGCCTTTCTATTCACATTATACCTATATTTATAGTAAATTGTAATATTTTATAAGCTTTAATTAGTAATGCGTCTTGTTTTCCATTACTGATTTTGGTACGTGACCTTACGCCTCTCATTCTAAGTAGTCACTGCAGCACATTCATGTACAACATGATTTTTTTATTTTAATATCTACTTAAGATAGAAGTTACATCTAAAAACTAAGAAAGTTGCCTCCATTGTAAAACTTACAGTGAGCCATCAGTGTTGTTCAAATGAAATACCAGAATGACTTCAGAACCGACTGTGAAGGTGGCAGCATCCTCCCTAATCCTATTTTTCTACCATATTGAAATCTTTATGTACCTTCAGCTGAATATTTATAGAAAACATACATCATTTTTAAATTGTACAATGAAGTTTGAACAAGCACTTACAAGTATTTTTTGTTTATAGTTTATTTAACTGCCTTTCCGAAACTAAATTAAATTTTGCTTCTGATATTCAATACTATTGGTAAAATCAAATTGGTATTTATAAATAATTGTTTTTCATTATATTTTGTTTCATTTATGTATCTTGATATCTATTGCATAACACATATTTGCCAGTGTCAGAAACATAATTAATTTATTAGACTTACAGTCTGTTAATCCAAGTTTTATAAAGTAACTTTTATAAAAATTGCTTTCGTTAGAAACTTAAAAAGATATCAGTAGTTTTTAGCTATCTTGTTCATCATTCTAACTTCTAATGTGTATCTAAGCTACCATAGAACATGCAATATTGCAATGTTGAAACTAGTGCATGCCACGAACGCATGCTAATCTCTCACTGTTTCATGCAACATTTCATGCATTTCAGTGAACAAAAGGGCAGACCATAACCAACCTAAAGTAATTGAGATGTGTTACATATACAAGAGCTGTATGTGACAAGCGTTAGGCATTAAGTTATAAGTATATATTAATACGTATGTTAGTCTTTAAGGTATATATGATATGGACATCTGTATTCAATCATACTTTTGTACCTTTGTCTATATTGTCTGAAATTAATGATTATTATTATTATGGTTTAGACAATAATGCATGCGTCTAATGGCTCAGTGCCTGATACAAGACAAACAGAAAATTGAAATGGAAGAAAGAACATGACCATGCAATTAAAAGAACACTTGTGTATACATGACTTCAGACTTCAGATCATAGAATAACTAGTACACCATATCTTTGAACTGAGGAGTTATAATTACTACATATTTTTTTGTCCTAAATCGCTCATGCATTACCCATATGTTGCTATTGAGTGTTGACAGAGTGAATGAATGCACTGATTGCTAGGATCCCATAGGTGCAGAGAAATTCTTGTGTTTTAATAGAATAATTATGATCATTGGATACACTTATACTGAAGGTCTAAGGTTTCAGAGGTAGGCACATACATATATACTTCGAATAGTAGTTTTAATATCTGTAGGTCTACTTACTCATTTACTACTCTTCCTAAAATAAAGATTAAAATCAATGTACTTTCTAATAGTGTCATTATCGATGCCATTTTCGATGTACTGAAGTACTTCAAGGTGAAACTATAGTTCGACCGGGGAAGTACAACCGCCATGCTCATAATCCGCCGTAAAACATTACTTGTGTTTCGGTTTGAAAGGGGCGCTTGACGGAGGCGACCATCTTAGACTTTAGGAGGAGCAACGTATCTATGTTCAAGCTCAGATAAAATTTCGGTTATGTTTGTGGTTGTATCTGCATGTCTATGGGCTGTGACTACTTAACATTAGGTGGTTAGCATGCTCATTTGTTACTCTTCTCACATAAAAGAAACATTTAATGCGCAAAGTAGGTTTTAACAATTCTATTTTGCACAGGTTGTGGTTGGTGTCCCGGCCATCTACCTTGCGTATGTAAAAGGCATCATTCCTGATACCATTGGAGTTGCCGCACAGAATTGCTGGAAAGTGCCCAAAGGAGCATTTACAGGTATTTATAAAAATTCCTACTGTTGTAGAATTAGAGTTTGGTACTGCTGCACACGCATAAGCAAATGTACTGCAGTAGATTTTATTAGGGTGTGAGACAGACACAGACATTTGACACATTCACAGGAGGAACTTCTGTTCGATGGAGAGTAGGTCAGGAGTCTACAGTTGGCAGTAACTACTTACCATGTGGTGGACTCTATTACAACTATTAATGAAAAGATACTAATAATAAAATCTTAAAGAATTTTGCTTATTAATTTATATCTATCTATATCTTAGCATAACATAAAATAGATATTGCATCATGTGTTATATTTTGTATACAGGTGAGATCTCCCCAGCTATGATCAAGGATGTTGGAGCCAACTGGGTGATTCTTGGCCACTCTGAGAGGAGGACCATTTTTGGGGAAAAAGATGATCTGGTCGCTGAAAAGGTATGTAAACTAGATATTTTTTAAATCAGTAAATTTAAAAAGATATCTAATTCTTCATAATCCACCATAAAGCTATACTTATGTTTTCTTTGAAGAAGTGCGGTTGTCAGTTACAATTTGAAGAGAGATCTTAGTCCTCAGGAGTAGTAACTCATTTATGTTTCAGCTGGGATAGGTTTTTTGTCGTGTTCATGGTTGTATGTCTGTGGGCTGTGTACTTAACATCATTCTTCTCATATAAAAAAAATAAAAATATATATTTCATCATTGTCTCTTGTTGGAGTTTAAATAAATTTCCTTTAACATTGACACTTTTGAACTTCTTATCAATATATCACCCACTTGCGACTACAGTGTGACATCTTAAAACATTGATTTTACAGAAGAGGAGTGTAAAACTTTTGATTGACTGCAATTTTTTAAATATAGCATGTAATAGTGTTAGTGATTGTTATAGATCAACTAACATTGCAAAAATTTATGTAGAGGTACAAAGGTTTCAAGCTGGAAGCTGTGTAATTCTCGAAATGTCACACTGTTTTTTTTATGTGAGAAGAGTAGCAAACTAGCATGCAAACCACCTGTTGTTGAGTAGTCACAGCCCCTAGACATCCACATACAACCACAAACATGACCATAATCCTGTCTGAGCTTGAACATAGATATGTTGCAACTCTTGAGGATTAAGACGGTAGCCTCGGTTCAAAGTGTAGCTGGCAACCGCACCTCTCCAACCAAAACATAAGTAATGCTTTACGGCGGATTAGGTGGTACCTGCCTGGTCGAACTACAGTTCTCCGACCTTTAAAACGGTAGTCTGTAACTTACTGTAGTCGAAAATGGGCAATATGTGAAATAGTGTATAATTTAGTATGACATTTGTATGACTTCCAGGTGGCTCATGCTCTCGAGTGTGGTCTTAAAGTGATTGCCTGTATCGGTGAGACCCTCGAGGAGAGGGAAGCTGGCAAGACTGAGGAGGTGGTGTTCAGGCAGACAAAAGCCCTGATTCCCGCGATTGGCAACAACTGGGCCAACGTTGTCCTTGCCTATGAACCAGTGTGGGCTATTGGCACGGGCAAGACTGCCACTCCGCAACAAGTGAGCTATAATTAACTCTATTGCATCACATAGTTGTAGTCTTACAAAATGGTTGCTTGTTCCTCATTGTAAGAAGAAAGGAGATCATTGCTTCAGCTTTAAAAAAGAATCTTATTCATGAGCATTTACACATCCACTTCCGACATAAGTCTCCCCCAGCCACTTTGACCAGTTCTGTGTCGTCTGCATTCAGCGGTTACCCACCATTCTAATCAAGTCGAATTAGTCAAATAGGAAGAAGAATGGAAGAACTGAAGTTCTTCAGTTCTTTTACAGTTATATACTGGAATATTCAATTTTAAAATAATTTCAGCCAATTTTGAGGGATAATAAACAGGCCCTGTATAGTAAATTCTTTTTGTGGTAAATTTACAAGGGGTTTTATTTCATTACAGAGTCTAAAAATGTAATAGTTGTATTAAATTGAAAAGCATTAATAGCATTTAATATACAGGTTCAATGATTTTAATAATCAACTACTACATTCCCTACGTGACACTTATATGTCATTGTGATCTACTTTGAAAAATGCAATAATTATATAAATTAACAGAATTGTTTATTAACCTTGTCTTTGCCAAAAAGGTCATATAACCGTTTTAGTTCTTGACTTATCTCTATATTAAAACAAGTAGATGTTTACTTTTATTATTCTGCTAATTTGCAGATAACCTAAAAGATGATTTGTAATCTTGGTTTATGTACTTGATTTATCAATATTGTTCGATAGATAAGCAACTTTAATTGTGATTTCTTATAATATTTGTTGCCAGCTACATTTAAAAGTGAGGCGGCCATTTTAACTCTCAATAGTACAAATGCTACATTGTATGATTCCAAATAAGATTTCGATACAATTTGAAGTCATTTCTTATGTAAGCAAGTTTCAGGTTGCATGTCGGCATGTTTAATACTAATATCACTAGTAAATGAAATAACTTTCACCGATTCGAAATTTTGATTAAAGTAGAGGTTTATTTTCTTTTTTCTTATAATAGCAGGTTACATATATTATGTAAAAACAAAATGGTTCATGTTGACAGTTATTTGCTTGACGATATTGATGATTATACAAGGTGATGTCTAGGCCTGAGACTGTCAATTTCTATTTATATCAGCAGCAAACTTGTTGAAGTTATGTTCATTGATCATTGTAATGTAGAGACATCTGTAGCTGTAAAAGTCTGATAAATATAATTTTGCTTACAATCTTTTAGCACTAAATTACAATGTATGAGACATTGTAATTTAGTGCTAAAAGATTAGCCTTTGCCTCACTATTCCAATTCAATTAGAACTAGGCCATGATTGATTGTTGGCAGCCACAACTTTTCAACAGAAACACTAGAATTATTTTATGATGGCGCATTGAGTCTGTGGTGTTAACTATCTGATATAAATATATAGTTTACACT
Organism: Phocides pigmalion okeechobee; assembly: GCA_018251015.1. Classification (NCBI taxonomy): domain Eukaryota; kingdom Metazoa; phylum Arthropoda; class Insecta; order Lepidoptera; family Hesperiidae; genus Phocides; species Phocides pigmalion. The sequence goes on from DWON01003451.1 coordinate 14,829, forward strand.
ATATGCCGCCGATTGTGGTAGATAGTAATAGTCTGCATTGATCTATGGAGCAGCATGTATAGTTTAACGTACAAGGTGTATAGAATGTTTTGTGGCTTTTCGTCTTAGGTCTCAGAATTAGCAATTTTATGGAGTTGAATTTAGGCTGGATTCGTGTTTTTTAATAAAATGTTGCTAATAGGTTTAAAGAACATAGGGGGTATGAAAACTTCAAAATAAATTCGAACCTAGAACCTTCAGCTTAGCAGTCAACAATAAGTATTAGACACAAATCATTGTGAGGCTTGTGTCTAGTATTTATTGTTCATGTCCAATTTAGGTTTATGTCCACGGAGCCATTGTTGGGTAAACTAGCATGTTTTAATCACAGGTTCTAATGTATATACTAATATTATGAATGTGTTTGTTGTCAGGCCCAAGACGTTCACGCATCGCTTCGTAACTGGCTGTCCACGAACGTGTCTGCTGATGTGGCCGGAGCTGTCCGCATCCAGTACGGGGGCTCCGTCACCGGCGCCACTGCCAAGGAACTGGCCGCTTGCCCCGACATCGATGGCTTCCTCGTGGGCGGTGCCAGTCTCAAGCCAGAATTCGTGGACATTGTCAACGCCACGCAGTAAACGACCACTCTACTATGCGAGCGATGCGTCTAATTAAGTTTATGTAACATTATTTTTATGAGGGTTATTTTAAGTTGCATTAGAGCGTCGATTATTACAACATCTATACAACTAACGGTTAAAGGAAAAACAAGTATTATTGACACTTGCTTATGTTGTTTCATTAATTTTGTTGTTTGTGAATTGATCGTGTATACACTTTGTCTATGATTGTACCTTTTCTTGTCTATTTTAGGAGTAAAGATTACATCAAAGGCAAGGAAATGGTAATGTCATAGTTATGAGGTATTTTTAAATTTAAAGTAACTTTTGGTGTTAAAAGTTCTGTCTGTCTAAAGATATGCAGTGGTTTTCCTTTAGTTAAAAGATAATTAATGAGTAGTACATGATCTATAGTCATTTTTTAAGTTTAAATAATCGACGTTCTATTATAATGCAAATGCTGTCCGATAACAGTACATTTATGCCTAATTTACATCGTATATTTGTCAGCTATCGGCTACTTATGCAAATAGGTGACAGTTTCAATACAGTTGATAAAATATATTCTACGCCTAGTGAGAGTTGCATTCTCACTATTTCATGAATGGGATTAAGCAGATAAACATCTTATAATACAGTTTTGCACTAGAATATCTTGTGTTGACTGTACAATATAAATAAACAAGTGTGAGGATAAAATCAGGTCACATAAATGGAAATAATTTGGGTATCCTTGACAATTTATGTTCCTGTGATGGTACCTACAATTAGAACTGAGCGGACCGATTATTAAGAAGTAAAAAGTGGCCATTAACTTTTGTTTTTTATCCAGGTTCACTATAAGTTTATGAGTACTTATCTACAACAGTCTATAATATCTTTTACTTTTCAACTGGGAATCTAAGTAGTGATACCTAATAACATGTATGTGTATATGATGTACATCTGGACAGCATATTAGCGTTACACATAATTATAATGCAGTTCCTCTGTGATTACCGAGTAGAATGGTTCTCCCCATAATAAAGCAAAATGCAGTTGTCTGCGAATATAATGTTGCCATATTGCAAGAACCATAATAGAAGTAACCTTAAGTAACATTTACATCATTATTCACTATAAATTTACATAACTTAATGTGCAAGGTTTGCCAGAGGGCAGTATTTCAAGCCAGGATAGTATTTGTGCCAAGCAAGGAACGAGTAGCTTCGTAAACTCAACACATGTAAACCCTGCATAAAAAACTCAGTGTTGGAAAAGATGTTTGCTTGCTCTGTTAATATCTAAAAGATATGTCTAAACGTGTTTAATGTACTGTGGGCTCCTTTTCCACTTATGATATTGAACTCTAATAATCCTGACATTGATATAATACACGTCAAATTGTGTATGGTGTTAAGAGACATGTGGTAGTCACCTTTCATCGGTGATCATTTTTGGCATGTTTACATGTGTTTTAGTTTTGAATCAAGTTACATGATCTTGCCTACATTACATAATGTCCTTGTTGTCATTAGATAATCTACATTAAACCTTGTCCATACTAAATATTTTAAAATTCAAATTAAAACATGGTTTGTAAATTGATAGACATATCGGCCACGTTTTCGTAGCACGATCAATCACCATTCGAACTGCGTATTGGAAATATGGCCTCCAGTTGCCAGGAGACTCGTGTCCGGCTACCAGTAAACAGGGGGTGAATAAATTTCATCAAAATACCACATTGATATATGTTACGACTTACATTAGAATTCATCAATTTTTTATCAGGTCACCTTCGCTCACATAGTATAGTTTTCGTGTCATTTTGTTATTCAAATGATTTTGTTTGCGCACTCGCGACGGCGAATATGTGCTATGCGTATATACTTTATATAAATAATTTGTAAGTGTGATTGAAAATGTTCAGTTTGATACATAAATCCTTATATGCTTTGTATGCTTATTTATATTTTCTTTGTTAACGAGTATTTAGCGTTGGATGATCATTTGATGATGTGCTATATTTTATTTGTTCTATATTTACTTGTTTTAAGTATATTACAGATTGATTAAACGTCTTAAAATTTTTACCGGCTTTTATTTTATTTTTATGTCAGTATTAGCTGTCGCAAAATAATAGTTTTGGATTACAATTACGTGCAGCAAGCCAATCTATCCTGTGAGCGACTTCATGCAAGCGGTCTTTCCTTGAATATGGATAAAATTATGTATTCGTATTAATATTTGGGACAAGAATTATGTATTGCTAGCTTGAAGTTTTGCTCGCGAAATATAAGCTCAGACTTCTGCAATGAGTTGTATATGTAAATATAAATATTGCTTAACGCTCCCTGTGGCGCGGATATATGTGGTCGGGTCAGTATTACGGGAGGCGGACCTAAACGGGAGCTTTTTGATTAGACTGAAGATACGACGACATATTACTGAAATATGGTATTTTCTAGTATCTGTGTATCATCTACGAATACGCAGACGTAATGTCCTCCACCAGTCTTGTAGTGCCGACTTAAAAACAGTACTTTTGTTCGCCCGTAATCCATAAAAATTGTTAGTACACAAAAGGTGTGTAGG
>DWON01003452.1:0-18006 GCA_018251015.1 Phocides pigmalion okeechobee
CTTTGACATCACTTAATTTCAATGAACATCTTAGAAGATATGACAATAACTATTCCACGCGGACGAAGTCGCGGGCATAGCTAGTTATGAATATCTAGAGAAAATAATTGTGTTATATCTGCTAATTCACGGATTTCTTTAAGTGTGCTTCCGAATAACTTAATGTCATCCATGTACAATAAATGTGATATAACTTTTGACGTATTTTCGTATTTTATTTTAAATCCTTTATCACAATCATTTAATAGAGTAAAGAGTGGATTAAACGCCAGACAGAACCATAGTGGGCTTAACGCATCGCCTTGAAATATTCCTCTCTTTATATTAATGAAATCGGTTTCAATTGTGTCGTTATTATATTGTAATTTAAGTTTGGTTTTCCACTTTCCCATAGCTGATCCTGAAAACTGTACCAATGTTGGGTTAATATTATAATGTTGTAGTATGTACACTAGCCAGGAGTGCGATATAGAGTCGTTTATTATTATTATGAAAGAGTAAGAAACGGGCATGCAGGCCACCTGATGTTAAGTGGCCACTGCAGCCCATGGACATTCACGTACAATCTCAAATAGAACACTAGTACTATTTAAGGATGGACGCGGATGAGCTCCTACTCTTGAGGACTAAGATGGTCGCCTCCAATAATGTGTAACCGATAATCCGGCAACCACACCCAACCGAATCCCCAACCGAAACACATAAAAATATTGATGATAGGTTGTCTTGGGTATTTGTAAGGGATGTTTATATTTAAACCATGAAATATTTCACTGCAGTCTATTTCTCCACACAAGTTCTTCTTGATAAATATTACATCCAGCAGTTTGCGGCGATTGTGAAGCGACATCTATACTACCAATATTTATTTTCATATATTATTGGCATAACATTGAACACGTAAAACGGCCTATTACAATTGTCTATTGTTATACTAATTTAACAGTTCCAATCTTGTTTGTTGTGTTACAATTTATACACATATTAAAAAACATATTCATCATAAAATCTTGAACAGATTAAAGTTGTTATATTATGATGTTATATAAATCATGGTTTACTTTAATTCATTGACTATAGAGCGTTAAACCTATGCGGTGTACAATCTAACTTTCTTATATTTAAAAATTCCGCCATTTTAATTCGACGCGCTTTGTTATCCAATACCGGGCGAGGGTTTACACATAGAGCCATAGCTTTTCATACAACTATTTATTACCTGCTTTGTGTTATTTCTACAAAACAAAGAGTATTCAGCAACTCAGCCAATAGTATACTTTCAAATCGTGCAATAATAATATTTTGTGTTTTAAACTACTATAAAGTAGATAAATATTTTTGTATATTTATTTCACGCTTTGTCTTATAATTCTTTTATAAGGAATAGAATTGCGAAAGTAAAAAAAACATAAGTTTTTAATAAAATCGTAGTTTTGTTTGTAATAGGCAATGTTAAGATAATAAATCATAAAACTGAGAATTCAATCTTAAGTAATGTAATATTATCTGGACATTTTGTAATGATATAGAGTAAGTGTGGTCTGTGATCTAATCTTACATGAGCATCCAATCAGAGAAGCGTATTTAGAAAAATCGATGAGAATACACTCGCCTCTTGCCTAAATTTGAACGATTGCGCATACAAGTTAACAACGAAACGAATCACAGGAAAAAGTTATCGTAAAATGTTAATTTAAAATGAATTAAATATTTACTTACTCACCTATGAAAAAATATATTGAATTTTATTCTTTTTCTTTAATACAAAAAGTCATCATAATATGATAAATCTCATGTAAATACTTAACAGGAGCACTATACATGCCTTTGAGATTAAATTATGCTTACTTCTAATTTTTATTTAATTTTATTTAAATTGAATTGGTACCTATTATTATGAAAACATATTTTAAAATAAAATAATTAAGTAAAAGACGACACTTCGTTATCGACATTTCATTATATCGAATATCGATATAATGCCTGTACATTTGTAGGCTATGGAAATCCTTAACCAATCATTATTCAATATGGCTTGTCTGCTTTTGCTTGTGTAGAAATCTAAAAAGAGTTAAAGTTGTCTTGCTAATATAGATGTGAATTGGAAGTGAAAACAATAACTACAGTTTTATCTTATGATTTTAAAGTTCTTTTAGTTTTTGTTTTATATTTTTCATGAGTTACAATTGTGTTGACTTCATTTTTTAACGTTATTAGTAGGAGCAGGTGAGGGACATGCTTGTCAATAATCAAAGAAAAAATGAATGAATGAGTACATTTTTTACCGGAATTTTGATATTATCCAACAATGAGAGGATTTTTTTCTTGTGGTAATTATACTATGATAATGAAGACAATATCTTTTAACGTCATTTCACAAAAAATCATAATTCATCATTTCCAAGTTCAAATTGTATTGGCGCTAAAATGGTTTGTTTCTCGTTTCGCTTCGTATCATTTGTGCTAATACTACTACTATTTTTAATCGTACTATTTGTTTCAAATATTATATTATTTATATTTATATATTCCTCTCTTAATATACAACAGAAGTATTTAAGTTTTATATATACATTTATTTTAAATATTGTCTTAAAGTTATACAATATTTTAAAGTCTTATGGATTTCATGTTAAGGCAGGTATAACTGTAATATTAAAATTCTCTTTACAAGGTGAGTACTTAAACGGTTACTTCCCTTATTACTCATATTTTATATTGATACTTCATATTCCTATCCTATAGCAATACTTGTGTCCAAAAACTCTGTACAACACTCCTAACGTATAGTAATTATGTTTAAAAATAGCAAACGTTTAAGGTGTACTTTATCGTTGAAAGGCAAACTAAGGATGTGGTAAGGTTCATGAGGTTCCTAAGTCATTATATTGTTTCCTAACTAAGTATACATTTGTAAGATTCAAATGTGAACACGTCCAATGATCATAAAGGTGACTTGGTTTCTAATTTGAAATCTCAAAAAAAATATAATAATGTACAGATGACAGTGGAAAGATTCTGACACACAAGATTAGCTGTCTCGTGTGCTCACCATCTTTCTAAAGTTATACTGTGTCATGTTTATTCCTCAAGGATTGATTTAAAAAGAGTACCGACATTTTTTTTCCGCCAGCTTTTTTCTCCCGATCTACCTTAGCCAACAGGGCGCTCAAAGCCAATGTATTGATTTTAGACTTTACCCTTGACGTTCATTAAGTGTATGTAAGTACCGTACAATGAAATAAAATATTTGAATTTGAATATATAATAGGATATTGCAAACATGAAATCAAATAGCATTTGCTCAAAGTTGATTCGTACAGAACACTTATTGAATATCAAATAAAATTACCACCATCTCATATAATGCCTTGCTATGGAGTAGAATCTGCAAAAGAAAGGCCGCAAAAATCTGTTTTTTTTTTCTAAACTCCAATTATAGCATAGCAATTTAAAGCAAATGAGGTTACTTTGAAGCAACACTTTCTTGTTTGAGTTAAACATTTTTATGGTTTACAAATTTCATTGCGGCGCTCATGTATTAGATTGGATTAGCATAGTGGGAGGTGGCCTAAACTGGAGCTTATTTCTCTAGATTGAAGATGCCTACAATGAAATGAAATATTGTATTTTTTAGCGTCTGTGTATTATCTACAAAAACATAAATTTATTGCCGTCATAATCTGCAGTAAAGAATTACTTCTGTTTCGGTTGGAGAGGTGCGGTTGCCTACACTTTGAAGCGAGGCGACCATCGTAATCCTCAGGAGAAACAACATATCTACGTTCTAGCTCAGATAGGATTTCGGTCGTATTTGCACATGGATGTCTATGGGCTGTGACTACTTATCATCACATGTTTTGCATGCTCATGTGCTACCCTTTACATAGAAAAAGAAAACAGACTTAATGTCCAACCCCAGTTTTGTGGTATTGACGTAAACATAGCACTTGTTTGCTCGTAATGCATATTGAAATGTACGTACAAAACACCTGTGATAGTTGTATGCAGCAGAGTAAGTTTTAGTAATAATTTGTTAAAAAGATTTACTTGATTTTATAAGTTTTTGTCCAATAGTTACAAAATGTGTTTTGGTAGTATATTGTAGAAGTGGATACAATCCAAGTGATATAAATCAAATTGGCAACTAGTAATTTTGTAAAAAAAACTTCATAGGCGTTCAAATTTCACAACAGTAATCAAATTCTGGGAAATTCCAGACTTTCTAGACGTCTGAGAAGCCTAGTTGAATAAATACATGCATATAAATTAGTAATCATTTGATTTAATGGTGAAGAGAAATGTAAAGGAATCTGTATGTAGCAAACTCTACCTCTTCACACTTAGCAGTGGTTGAACTATGGCCTAGCCCCTCATTCTGAGAAGCATTCCAAGTCCAACAGTGCTTAACAGAGGTAGCAATTAAACCATGTTCAAGTTTAAATTAGTTTTAATGATCAATGAAAAATAGATGGACGGGCTTTAAAAATATCCGGTTTCTTATTTCTGCTTTTACATTTTTATGATGTGTAACATTGTAAGTAATAATAATTTATATTGAACATTTTATGATGCCTGTCCCATATTCTGATGCCTTTTTGTCTTAACTTGAGATTTACTTAATATTTATATTATCAAGGAAAATGAGACAGCTTATTGTATCAAGTTGAGTAAAATCGTTACTAGCACTTGGTATTTAGAGTTTTATGCATTTTGTTATAATAGATTAATAGTTTCGAACATAGATTAGGATTACAATTTAGTACTAAGGCAATGATGTTTAGTTAGTAGCAAGCCAGGATGCTGGCCACTAGTAGGATCTCAAGAAAACATTTTTAAAGTGAAATATTATTGAACCAAAATATTTTTGTAAAATATTTTACAGAATATGGCTTTTTATCCTGGTCAATCTTAACTAACAGGTCGCTCAAAGCTGATGTACTGATTTTACACTGTACCCTTGACGTTCATTAAGTGTATGTAACCTTACAATGAAATAAAATATTTGAATTTGAATAAATCAGTGCTGCAGCATACATAAGGTAAATGTAACAAAGATATTAAGGAGAAAATATGATATTTATCAATATAACCAACATTTGACAATGGGAAGCAAATAAAATGGTTTTAGGTTTTTCTTTTGTGGATAAAAGTTGAAACACAGTGGAAAAAGTGCGGCTAATGTCTCCAGTGTTTTGATTACACACAAAATCAATTATAGCGTCCAATTATGCTGTATATGTTTCTTTGTTCTTTAACAACTTGATTGTTTTATTAGTTCCATTTTATGTTGGTATGTACATAAATTCAATTTTTATTAGTATTTTATATTAAATGCGTGAATTTGATAGTTTTTTTTTAAATATGTGGTGGAAAATCTAGAACGTACATGCCATAGGCTGTTACAATGAAGACATTCTTATAATAGAACAGAAAGGTAGGTAAGTCCGCTTTTGTTACATTTTTTATTGTCAACTGACGACGGTAAGTTACAAAAGAAGTTCTCAATTTGGTTGTATTTTCATGTTTATTACTGCAGAATTCAATCATTTATTAAACAATTTGGAAAATACATTTTTATTTTAGAGGGCATACTTTTCATTTAGTTCCGTTTAAATTTGAAAGGAAAATACTGTTACATAGGTTTAAAAAATAGGAATTTCATCAGAGTTTTGCTATTAAGTTTAAATTAGAAATGAATAATGTATCCATAAATATATAGATAAATGTAAAACTACATTTTAAAGAAATCAGCATCTATAACGGTACAAAATAAGAGAAACCGTGTAAAAAAAGTTGGTTGATTTTTTACTTGCAGTTATTATTATACATTTTACAAGACTTGCATATAAAGTCATAATTTGAGATAAAATAACGAAATAGTATGGAGTATTTTTTCTATTTGTGTTAGACTGTAATTCAACCAAGATTTGTGCGAAGTGAACTTTATGTCCTTTGTTGTTACAATAAGTAAATGTCTTAGGATTATTCATACACAGTAATTTTATGGAAAGACAAATTAGAGCCTACATGATGGTAACCAGATGACTAATAAATAATATAACCTGATGACGATAAATATACAATTATATACTCAATTTACAGAACATGTTAAATGTAATGAAACTGTTATTTACAATTCCTCGTAAACTCTAACAATGCCCGTATGTATATTTTTCACTGAATAAACTCTTTGAGTTATGATTTTCCATATCGGAGTTAAAAAACTCTTCCTGGGATGGCAGGATATCTTCAAATGGACACAATAGAGGTCATGTTCAATAAGATTTTTTGTAACAGAGACTCCATTAAAAAAGTCATCATGAAGCATTCTCAGTTGTATTTGAATTATGATATAATTCAAACACAACTGAGAATTATGAGAATTATAATAATATGATTTAAAATATAAGCAAAAATATATTTTTAGTCATATCCACAACTATAGTAAACCGTCTATTTTGTGCAAATTTTTCTATGTTCATTGTATTTTAGGAATAGAATTTTAATGAGGACATAAAATGTGATACCTTAAAATTTCTAACTAAATTAACTATGATGTTTGTGTATACTATGTGGATGGATGTATATCAAAAATCCTTAGCGATTTTTGTCATAAATCGATAAATCAATCAAAGTCAATGTACTAGTGCATACAGTCAGATTAAATTGTATCTGTTTGTGCAAGATGTTTATTAAAACAATTAAACCTCTTACTCGCCCATTTTGGAATACTGGAATATATTTTTTTCTTATTCATTATAGTAAACATTGCAATATCAAAAAAACTTCAGCAGGATAAAAAAAAAAAAACAAAAATTGTTCTTGTACATTTAAAAGAGTTTGTTTAATTTTAGCATTTCGATTATTACATTAAAGTAAATAACAACCAATTTTGACAGTTTAATATCTTATTGGTAGAAAATCCCAATAACAAAATTTGACTCTTTAATACTGTTAGGGTAGGCTATTTTTGAGCTTTGGTTTTTATATGAAATAATCAATAACTATATTAATTAATTTTCATATATTTATCACCTGTTTAATATTCAGCGAAAATATTTTTTCCCTTAAATTTTATTCATGATGCTCTCAAAGGTGTGTTATGGTTTTACTAGTGTGTTGGACTGAGATAGGCCCATCTTATCCTAAAATAAGAAGAGATGGTTAAGCCACTTTTACTCCTTTTCCATAATAAATTTATTGACTAATTGATTATTTCAAACATTTGTGCAATCTTACATTTTATGGTAGGATTCTATATAGAGTTACTCCCCAGGTGGGACACAGTATACCATCTATAAAGTAATAATGAAGGTTTTTCAGGCAGTGATTAAAATAACATTTAAATTGATTTGTAAATGAGTGGAAAGATTATGTAAATTTTGCAATGTGCTTTGTACGTAATTTTTCGTCTAAATACTACTCTTTCAATGGTATGTTTCAACAATAAATAAATACGAAGTCATTTAAACGCAAAATTTATTTTTACGATGTTGTACAGCGTTTTTTACGTATTTACTTATATATGTATTATATATATTTATTCATGTTATTTTCACGATCTGTTATTATTTAAATAATTTCGTTAGTTTAAAAATGTACCTAAATATAATACGTATTATCAATATTTATGTAATAATTGTACTGTTGTAACAATGTGCCTTTATAATTTGAATTTGATGAGATTGACATATTTTATATTTCATTGGTGGTGTAGTACTCTTAACTCCAACTCATTCATTTTGTATTAAAAGAACTTTCCTATTTCTTTAATTCATCCCCCATAACATATTATGACTTAAATGTATATTGGATATCAAGGTCAGTCCATATACCCTTTTTTAAAGTATAATTCAATATTAGTCATATAAAACTGAAATTTTCAACAAAGTAATAAAATTCTAGGCATAGGGTTATAAAACAATTTTCCAATATGGCTACATTGAATGTACCAAGGAGGGGTGGTGAGTTAAATCAGGAACAGGCGAGTAATTGAAAAATCAATAGTGCAACCTTCCCCTCCCTGTCCTGCAAGCGAAGCTTCCCCTGTCTCATACAGTACAGTGTAGTGCTCTCAGATAAAGATACACACTACCTGTTTTGGCATCTATTTCGCTTATCATTCGAGAATTTATTACTGTTTCAGTTATTTTCTTGTTTAAATGATGTAGTTGTGAAGTGATGTAGTTTGTATTAGTGAAAAATCTCATTTTATTTATTAATTTAGTGTGGGGTGTAAGGACTGACCGGAGATTGAGTGACCTAATTAAGGAACACTAAGTGTGATTGAAATTACACAGTGACTTTTGTATTTCTTTCGTGTAAGTATCAAATACACAAAATTTATTTTGTGTAGTTGTACTTGTTGTGACAATGTAAGGTGTGTATTATATGACAATTTTTACAAAAAAAAACGAATATTATAAATTATACTGAATAAGTAATTCTACTTCCATATATTTTTCTGAAATGCAATCTAGTTATTTGTGTTTTTTTATTCGCTCGAGAGTAGTAAAGCAGTGACCTAAATATGGGCAAAGACAGAGTGCATTGAAACAATCAATTTATTCTGTTATGAATCTTCGTGTACATACGTTATACAAGAAAAATAGCGAACGAGTATTACATACGATAAATTGTATATATTCAATTCAGTGGAAAAAATAAGTGTTTGTTTTATAATTTCGTAAAAACTTGAAAAAAATATTCTTTTATATAAATAATAAATAATTGACAGTATAAAATTTGAGGAATCATTATTTTGCGATCAGTTTCGGGTCTCTTGTAAAAAGCTCATAACGAAAATTTATAGATTTCAGTGATTACTTCATGTCAGAATGATACCAACTTTTGTATCTTAAAAGATAATTTTCATTTAATAGGATTAGTAGCGTGACGCCTTTGTTATTTTTATCTAATTACGCAACAGCAAACAAATTAAAATTAAAGTGTTCAGTGATCTAAGGCAGATGTCTGTTTTTCTGTTATATGTTGTTGTTATGACTTCTATATTGCCTCTTGTAATTGCGTATAACTTAAGAAAACTCTTATAATCTAGGTTACAACTCAAAATAATATAATAATAAAATTGCGTAGTTATATTGGGGCGCATGCTCAGTACAAGGCGTGGCTTCGTGTTCTGCCGTAGACCGAACATAGCTTCTCTTTATATGATTTATGTTATTGTCAAAGGATGATCCAAGTTTCATTTGTATTTTTATACTTTTTGGTATTCCCTTTTTCTTATTACGAATTTTTACTAAAAGTAGAAAGAGATAGGTCTGATTGGTTCCAGACTGCTACTACACGAGATTTGCAGAATTGATCGAGTTTGAAGCAACACAACAAATAATGTACCTTTAGAACAGCGATAACCTCTCTGATCTCAAAGGTTATGAAGGTTCATCTATTTTGCGCGTGTTATGGTACTAGTTGCACTCATAATAAATGTACATTATGTACTATTTGCGCGATAATGCTTTTTAAAAATATAGAGATTCAGAATATGTGAAATGCACGCGCATGTTTTCTTAAAATATAATTGTATTTTAAAACAGGGAAAGATTTTAAATTTACAATAACCACTTTAAAATTCTACCGCTTCTTTCTTCTTTTCGATCTTAAAGTTGTAAAACGATTCAATGACCGGTGTATTAACTAAACTCCGACCTTTTAAAGGCTGATATAAATAACATCATCGATTTAAATATGTTAACGTCCCCTGTTATAAATCAAAATTTCCATGGAAAAATACCTATTGGTTGAGTGTAAGAAAGGGCTGGCAATGTGGATTGATATTCTCGCCTATATGCTATATAACTGTCTGCATTGTAGACCAGGTAGTCAGTCGTTGGTCGTCGTTTCATATAGCGGGTCGTTTTCCAACGGTATCATTTTCTTCTATTTTTTTTGAGAAATAGATATTTAATATGTTAAGTAAAATAATTCAAATACAATTTAGGATACCTGGAACGACCGAACGTGTCTAGATTTTGAATTATGATAACAAAACTACTTTTTAGGTAAAATTTGAAAAATAAGATTTTGATTTGATGAATAATCATCATATCATATTAAATTGTAAATTGTTGCCTTTTACATTTAAATGGCTTAAGGGTTTTTTAAGGTAACTTGGTGGGAAATTCGTTTCAAATTATTAAATAATTCAGCGTTTTTAAATTTTCGGTTAACTAGCTAGTTAGAAGTAATATTTTTTTGGTGGCTTGAGATATTTTTTTTCTTGTTTTTTTAGGTTTTTTCATTCATGTGTAAATTACCATTACATAAAAGGATTTTTCAGGATTTGAACTAATAATGAATACAATATGAAGGAGATGGTAGGAGGATGCTGCGTGTGCTCAGACGAGCGAGGTTGGCCCGACAACCCGCTGGTCTACTGCGACGGTAATGGATGCACCGTCGCTGTACATCAAGGTATTGACATATTCCTTACTATTCATTGAAATCAATTGTGTATTTTTTATTTTGTGTCACAAAATTAGCAAGCGAGCACGCAGGCCATTTGGTGTCAAATAGTCGCTTCCGCCCATGGACATTCAACATCAAACAGGACTACAACATCAGTGGAAGTTGATGCGTTGCCTATCTGAAGATTAAGAAGCAAGATGGTTGCCTTGTTTCTAAGTGAAGCTGCTGTACAATCGATAAGATAAAGTAATTCCACGGCGGATTTATTACTTCATAAGTAGGCAATGGTACCTTCCCGGTTGAACTACAGTTCTACCACCTGCCAATATTAAATTTCATTTAATATTAAAATTAATTGTCAAATATTTCTTTGTAGCTTGCTACGGTATAATCGCCGTGCCAACCGGGCCCTGGTATTGCAGAAAATGTGAGAGTCCGGAGAACAAGGGCAAAGTAGTGAGTACTTTTTATTTTTTTATAATTAAAGTAGCTACCTCTGGATCCGCAGCTTGACAACAATGCCTTTCGCCACTCCGAACTGAATGAGTATACAGGTGGGTTACCCTTTTCGTTTTTATAGGTTCTACAGTTGCTACAATTAACCATGAACAAGCTTGTCCCTAATACCTATTAGATTTCAAAAATAACAAAAACCACATTTAATACCTATACCAGGATTTTATAATTAAATAAATTTGGGGATTTTAGTGCCCCTTGCTAGTTTTTGATCCTCTTTTGTACTTGTATGAATGGAAGATTATTTACATTTAATTTTTAAGAAAACTGTTTGCGTTCAGTTAATGAATGTCAGTGATTAATGTCAGTTTCCAAGTTTTATTATATTATTAAATCATGTTATGATTTAATAAAAATATTAAATGTATTAAATTACCGAAAAAATTACAGTTTATTAGGTATATGTGTATCAACAATTATTTCCCACAAATTTCATACATTTCTCAGTGACACAAAATCATGATCATTAATTTGGTTTCGGTACCCGGTTCTTTCTTGTCCTATAAAAGTACCTGGTATAGGTTTAGCTTACTAACATTAATAACACAACATATATTTGTAATCAAAATACAGTTGTGTTTTATATAAGTAAAGGTAGTTACATTGAAGGGTCAAGAAACCGTTCATAAAATAATATTTTCCTCTTTAGCGCTGTGAACTGTGCCCTTCCAAGTCAGGAGCTCTCAAACGAGCGGACACAGGTGGATGGGCGCATGTAGTATGTGCCCTCTACATCCCCGAAGTCCGATTTGGAAATGTTACTTCAATGGAGCCCATTGTACTGCGGCTCATCCCCCCGGAGAGATTCAATAAGGTATTTAAATGCTTGTTATTTGCTGGAACATGGTGATGCAGCCTGAAACGGGATTATCTTTTTCTTCGACTATCTTTATACATTTATTTATATATTTCCACTATATCCATATATTTTCTATATGATCATGTCCACTCACGTGTTTTCTTTGGTTTTAGACATGCTACATATGTCAGGATATGAATAAGCCCCACCGAGCCTCCGCCGGTGCCTGTATGCAATGCAACAAAACTGGTGAGTGGTGGGCCTGATCTGTTTGTTTGTCGATTGTCTTTTGTAGAAGCTTTTTAAAATAGCTGCAAATATATTTGAAAACTTGGAAGATTAGCATAAAATTTTGTCGCAACAATGGAGATAATTATTTAATTTTAGTAAAAAAAAAATACGGCGGCATCGTTATCGGATTTCATGGAAATTGAGTTAAAATAATTGATAAAATGGAAAATAACAAAACAATATTCAGCAGTTGTGGTCATAACTCGGGTACATCTGAAAAGAAAAAATGATATTAAAGTATGCAGTCGTATTTAACTGATATCTGGAACGCAAACACCACTGGGCCACTGAACAGTTATTAAAGAAGTTAAATTGGACATTCATTTCGAAGGGAAATATAGTAAATCAAATAATCAGGGAAAAGTCGTTTAGATTTTCTATATTTTTTGACACGATATAACACATAAAAGAAAAGTATATTAAAAATAATGCAACATAAAGGACTGCTTATTTCAAAATTAAATCTTGCAGCAGCGCCGAGATCAAAACTCACTCAATTTACTCAACAAATTTAATTAAGCGGGAGAAAAGTAACACGGCACGGGCCTTATGATTCTAAAACCCACTTGCTTGTGATGTTTTTAATGACAATAATAATGTAACAAAAAATATTAATAAACATAATGATAAGTGCGCTTAGCAAAGATAAATAATTGTAAAATTGGAATATTATGAGTAAAAATATGAACCTGCTCACATCGTTTCTATAAAGATTTCCCTCCAAAAGTACTCTTCATTTTCTGGTTATCAAAAAAGATATCCTGTCATACGAACCATAACCCGATAATTATAACACAAAAAATAAAAATTGGTCGAGGAGTTTTCAAGTGATAATATTTTGTACATTGGGCGACTGATTTTTATTTAGATAGAATTTTACCGTATCAAACAAAACTTTCAAAAATTGAATTTGAATAAAACGAAGTATTGCTGCTTATCTGTATAAATATCGTACATGACAACGACAGTGAATGAATGCAAACAGTATGGAAATAAAACTTTGAAAAGGAAGTATTATGTTTTAGTCATGTTGTGAAATAAATAAAATACCTAAAGAATTAATAGATTGCGACTAACTTTAATAAAATACATTGCCCGTTATCTAGATAAGTATCGAACGTGATAACGAAAGTGAATAACTTCAGAAACCCTTTAAAAGATGCCCATTTGGTAATATATTTTTTGTTGAAATAATGTTTAAACAAATGTAAATAGTAATGAAATTCAATGATCTCAAAATGTATGCTTTCGATTTAGCCATACAGGGTTTATCTAGCTCCGACTCTTTGCAGAATAGTAGTGTTATATTTTAACAAGCAATAAGTTTATTTTATAGCCAAAAATCTTAACAATATTTAAATTGTTTAGTTATGATGATTTCTAACTATATTGTTAACGCAAAAGAGATAGAAAGAGTACCAAACAATGTCGTGGAGGATAATACATGGTTATACTCTTTACCATGTGCTGTTGGTGAGTAAATAAGGTTATATACAGTGTCTGTGTTATATATTACTACTAAATATATCACATATATGTTTGTTAAATCTTGAAAGTACTGTCACCAACGAATAGTGCTAACCGTTTATAATCATATTATGACCACAACTGTATATGAGTTTAGAATATGTCGTTTTAACTATTCTTAAATACATATGTCATTTAAGAATAGGTTCAGGAGTTATAGATATTACACGGAATCGTTCTTAAAATAGAAATTACGTTCGGCGTTGTCAACTGTTGACGGTAATTGTGAGAAATCTCAGGTAGGTGCTTTGACGGTAGAACCATTGCTCGTGTAGATTTTATGTTTGCTTATGATTTGTAGGAAATCGCTGTGATCTTAGATAGAATATTTGGGTATACAAACCTCATGTGTGTAATTGCTGGATTGCATCGTAGGATGCAAACAGCAGTTCCACGTTACGTGCGCCCAAAGCCTGGGCCTGCTCTGCGAAGAGGCCGGCAACTACCTGGACAATGTCAAATACTGTGGCTACTGCCAATATCATTACAGTAAATTGGTGAGTAGGCTGGTGAGTATTTCCGCTTTATTAACCCTTTATAGTTCGTAAGACTCGGAAACTTATGAGCAATTCTCATAATTTTGCGGGTACCCAAATATTACTTTAAAAGGCTGTTTCTGTGGTACCATATGGGCAACTGTATGCATATTAAACGAAATGCTATTTGCAACTATATTACAAAAAGAAGATAGTTCTCAATTTCATAACCGATTTCTATAATATTTTTTTACTTCGGAGAATGTACGTTCGGTTTGCTCCAATTTCAATTGAAGGAGAAAATACTACCACAAAGTGATTACGAATTTTAAAGTTTTAAATTTTTATATATAGTTTAATCTCATATCATCTTTATTGTGAAACAGCTTTTTAAACCATGATTAGTGAAATAAAATAGGTAGGTATGCAAAATTTTAACTAACACCTTGTTTAAAGTTGCTGTACTCTATTCATAACCTCTGAACTTTTGAAGTCGGTTAATAGTGTCTTATCTGTATGTAGCTCCAAAACGTGGAAACATTATAATTATTCCGGAGCATAATAGTTTTACCCTCGGCTACATTATAACTCAAATGGAACGAATTGTTGGTTAAACAGTCAATGAAACTAGGCGTAAAGTAAATGATTATGACTGTATTAATAAACCAGCTGTTAATTCGACATAACAGTAAAATTCAAATTGTTTATTTATTTAACTCTCACACGTTTTGTCACGTGATAGGTTGCTAATATTAAACGCTGAACCAACAGGAAATCGTTTTATGAACAACTACTGAAAGTCTAACCAATCGAACTAACTGCCTACTACACCTTATCAGTTGCTATATTAAAAGTGTCCTGTTTCCTATTGTAAACGGACTTTAATATCGAGTATTATCGAGTATAGCTTTACACGGTGCAGGGTTCTCGATCTTGAAGTATAGATTAAATTTTCGCAAGTTAAGAGTTGGTTAGGAAGTTTTTACAAACCGTTAAATAGTTTCAAAATTACATCAAATCATTGCTATTGAGACCGCACACCGTGTAAGAATCTTGTAAATGTTGTAAGCGATGTGTAAATACGTCGGAATGCGATATTTTGGCGCAGAAAAAGGGCGGTAATGTGAAGACAATCCCGCCCTACAAGCCAGTCTCGCATGACAGCCAGTCGAGCGACTCTAGCTGCGACAAGGACGGCGAAACCTCGCCGATGGCCAGCGGAAGCGGCACGCCCACACACACTGGAAAATCCAAAGGAGTATGTTACAAGCTTTTTGTATTGTTGTTTGCTCATTTCGTTTATATTCTTTCTTGTAGTTCATAGGTGCTGGTCCACGCCAACCTGAAAAGAAGTTCTAGATTGATGGAGAATTGCTGATGTTGTTTCAACTCTACATTCCTGCTACCTAGAATATGCGGTGGTTGAGAACTAACACTTAATTATTTATATATGATGAGAGGTGCAATAGCTATGTTATAATAGAATTTAGTGCTGGTTAGTCTCTCAGGCGTCTTAATCCGATTTGTTTTGGAGTCAGTCAGCAACTTATTCCTTGATTTTACTAATACTATTTATATGAAAATATAAAATTTAATTTACATATTAACATTTTATTGATTTTTATAGCCCGGTCGCAAGTCCTCGAGCAGCGGAAAAGCCGGAAATCAATCTAACTCTGCTAAGACTCCCACTAACTCAGGCCAGCCTTCAGGTGCGTAATTTGTTATATTATTAACTGCAAATTTTTCTTTATTTTTTACATAACAGGTAACAAAATACTTGAGTTGGTAAAGGAAAAGGATGTTATTATATTTTAATATTTTTATTTTTTAATTCAATTTGTAGTGTTATAAGTGCCATAAGTTGTTCTAATTTCAAAGGGACTAGACGAATCCTAATTCCATATTACGACTAAAACTTTAGCAATGGAACAATGGAAAAAAAAAATCAATTCCCAATTTCCCGATATCGATAAAAATATAATGTATTTTATGTATTTATATTTATGAGGATTTAACAGGCTTTTATAAATCGTAGTGTTGGTGTGATCCGATATGTTTGCTGGTTGAAACTGATGTGTGATTAATTGTGGTGTTTTTGTACTTCGCCGCGGGCTGCAGGCTCGGGCAAGGAGATGCTAGAGCCGCTGGTCACCCGGAAACACAAATCCGATAAAAGTGTGTTCCGTTACGTAGCTTTTGATGATGTTTGTAGTGCATGTTAGAATTGGCACTGCTAGCCCCTGATTAGTGCTTGCGCCGTCTCTGCGTCGACTAACCCTAAAGTATCATGTGAATAGAGTCTTATTAATATACAAAAGGTGATTATTGACTCTTTTCTGAGGTTTGCGGAACTCAGTTAAAAAGCAACTGATATTGTTACTGTTATCGTTGTGCAAAATGGGTAGACCATTTCACATTGTACGCACTAACTCATCCTGTGCATAACAGCAGATAAGTGTACTGTATTGTGAAGCAATTCTCACCGTTTGTAAGTATTATGAACGTCACACTATTGTCGAGATATTGCAATCGTTTGGTATACAAAAGACAGTAATTTCAATCAGATAGGATACGGCTTCGACAATGTAAAGTTGATAAGTGATATGATACGAACGGAGTGTGTGACCTAGGACTATTGTTGTCGGGTCGTTTGCATACAAAATAGCATGAGGTTCTTATTATAGAACGCGTGCTAGATGCAGAAATTGATACAACAAAAGACACCACAACGTTTGACACGAAAGATTCACTAACTGGGAGTGTCACGTTATTGTGCTCAAGTCGACGATTAGGAAAAATGACAATACAATTGAAAACAATATTTTTAGATACTTATTTTCTTTACCACAAGGAATCTTTACATAGTATAATACAAAGTAGCTTCTTGCCTTCAGTAGGAACGCTTGGATCTTTCAAATTACGCAACATATACATACATAACAAAGGAAGGAGTTATTATATAGGAAGGTTCATATGTACAATAAATGTATATTTTCATATAGAATTTATAATAGTTCATAGAGAACCGAGAATTTCTAAGGTATTCACTGGATTATCGTACATACAACCGTGCGAAGCCGGAGTAGTAAAGAATAAATGTAAGTATGTACAGCTATGACTATATCCTTAGGGCGAATCTATGATTTTTTAAAGTTCTTTACGAGTTACAAAACATTGCTTTAATAGCAAGGGAAATATCACAAATAAATTCGTAAAGTTTTCAAAAATGTGTAAAGTCTGCCAACCCGCATTCGACCACTAGTCCACCACTGGTGACTTGACGTCATGTATTTCTCATTTAGAGATTAGTTACATCCCAAAAAAATAAACATTGCTCAGCCTATTCAACCATTTGATACTAAATTTCACATTTGGGTTGGTCTCATATATGTAATATCTTCATATTTTGCTCACTCGTGGTAAAATTTCGACTCAAAAAGCCGAATTAATAAATCTGTATGTATTGTACACTTGAAAAGCCAGAAATGATTTTATATGCGGAGTTCTACGCTTGCTTCTGCCAAAACGCCAGCACACTTGTACAGTCATGGTGTATAACGCCAAAAAAATACAGACATTTTGTTTTTCATACGCAACATAATTTCCAGCGTTATTCTCTGAAAATATATTGCTAATGCTATATTAATGTTTGTGGATAAAATAGCATTTTTATTACGCCTGTGCATTTACTTGAAGACGTTATGTGGCATCCGTATATATTTCTTTAAGACTTGAAGACCATAAGAGCCCCAAAAATAAGTTTAAATTATTCTTTTTAATTTGCGGCATGGGCATGCTTGCACTATTATATATTACTGTTTACTCGTATGTATAAATAATGTGTGTATGTTTAATAATATATTATTATAATTATAATAAGTACTATTATTATATGCTTATACAATGTGACAATCAAAAACACTAATAAAAAATAATCTATACTTATTTTAACTTAATCAGGCA
>DWON01003453.1:0-18005 GCA_018251015.1 Phocides pigmalion okeechobee
ATGAAGAACATGTTGCTTTACGGCGGGTTATGAGGGTTGCGGTGGTGCCGCCCCGGGCGAGCTCTAACGGCTCTACCACCTCTATGTGGTATTAATATTCTAGTGTCGATTGTAAGCGACACGATACGAACGTATTTTAATGATAATCTCTACATACATCGTATAAAATAAAATCGCTTCCAGCCGTCTATGTGCGTAGATCTTATAAAATACGCAACGAATTTTAATACATTTTTCGTCAATAGACAGAATTATTCAAGAGGTTTAAAAGTAGAATACATTACAGTAGAAAAATCAAGTATTAGATAAAAGCCCAGAATTCCAAAGATTTGTAATGTGAGGTCGTAAAAGCATCCGTGCGTAGCAGGGGCTGATCGCTAGTTTTTAATAAAATCAATTTAAAATCAAAGTATTTTTATTCAAAGTTTCTTTACACAACTGTTTTTGACCGTCAATAAACTACCACCGACTTGTAAGGTGTTTCTTTTTGGAGAAGAGGGAGCGAAAGAAACACTTGTCAATTTTACTGATTAAACTCTTTAGATTTGATTTTGTACCGTACTCCCATCCCTAAAGCGAAACATCGCTGGTTCAACGAGCAATGGAATCATACGTCGGGGCTGCTCGTAGCCCTCATTTATCTGGAGATATGGGAGATATTGCAGTCGTGAGCCGCACTGCAGGCCTACGGCACTATATTGCAACGTTTCTCTAAATTTTATTTCAATAACATCAGACGTATTTGTGGGACATACGTGGTTTATATTTTGTCTTTTGAGATTGGAAATGTATTTTAAGATACTGAGTAATGTTCCTTACGCTTGTCCGTGTGTATATATACATATGTATGTATATTGTAATGACTGTCTGTGATTTCAAAATGTAAGCTTTTATGTTTTTGTAAATTTCTTAAAAATTCTTATTCAAAGGTTAATCTTGGAAATATATGAAATTGATTTCATAGAACTGTTTCAAAGTATTTCACACGGTAATGTAGGCTTCTCATTGCCCTTTCGGGGTTAAACCCTACCGAAGATTCCTACAAAGCCTAATAAATCAATACAAGCCAGATTAGTATAGAGGTGCGTTGAACGATGTTATAAACGAAACCAATTTTGCCTAACAAAAAGTGTTAAGCGAAAAAGTAATTCCCACGCCGTTTCGACACAAAGAGTTCCCTTCAAATATTTCCTCTGCGATAGATTTATAACAGAAAAACTAAACTCGCCGTCTTATCCTATTTCCCCGGTACATTATTCCCGCTTTGCGTGCTTTTTTCACTTTGTTTCACTTAATACCGGAGGGTTGGCGAGATTGAGGTGATATTTCATAATAAAGTACTGTGAGGCCGCGCTATTTGCTCGAAGTAGTGTTGGTGTAGACAACCCGACGATTTGTTGCACAAGTGTGACAGAACGGCGTGTCGCGTTACGGACGGTTATATGACAATGCGCTACCTGTGGGAAGGGTGAATGTGTTTGATAATAAAACCCTATAACGAGTACCTTACACATTTATTACCATATACGATGTGGATGTCCTCCTGAAGTATTCCCAGTGCTATAGGGCTCGTAAATAAGAAGCTACGATAGCTCTTGTTCTTAGCCGGCTATGCTCCTCTGGTGTTGCAAATGTCCAGGCAATAGTCACTGTATGTATACAAAACGTTAGGGTTTGTGGGTTTGTCATAATTATCAGCTTTTAAATAATTCACTAAAATTGAGCTGTAGTTTATTAATTAAACTGAAATTTCGCAATAATTTTACCTTATGATGTAGACAAGACCGTGTGCAAACTAGCCGACTTCTCTTTGAATTACAGACGTATTACTTAAGCTCATTGAATTATTATTGATTAAGAGGGTCCTTATCAAGGCCCGATGGCGGGTTCAAAGTGGTAGAAGAAACCCAGCTTTATTAAGTGTTAGTTTCACAGATTGGATACAATCAATGTTATATATTTTTTTAATATCACCACAACCAGTTCACAACGGTGGGAGAATTATAGTCATAAAATCTTCATTATATTCATTATATGTTTCAATAACTTTAGTTCACCGGCTAATTATCTCGTCCGTCACATAAAAGCTATTCAAGAGACAGCCTCCACAGACTTGCTCGAGGGCTTTCTGTCTCGGAGCGTTTATGTGCGGTAATTTGATATCACACAGCGCACTCTATTAAATGTTATTTTAATATTACGTTGGTTTAGGGCTTTACATACCACATATAAGAAATAATGATAGATAGCTTCTACACCTGTAATTAAATTGAAACTTTGTATTTTAGCACAAGTGGCTGTTAGAGCGCCATCTATTTTTGTCCTGAAATAACACTTAAATTTAATGAATAATTAACGTTTTAATTCAGATTTTTTATGGGTACATGCGGAACCTAATGATAAGACTCCGGTTTCTCGCACGGTAAATCTGTCCTCTGCTTACCGTGCTTCATTCCTATGAATCTGTGGCACATACCTCTGAATTTTTAAAGTTATGTGCGTATTAGAAATTATTTAATCATCATGCAAGGAAATCTACATGTGTGAGGGCTGTACATACAGTTTAAGAAGGTTTGTGCAATCTATCTATCCGCACGCAGCCAATGTGCAGGGCTATGGACTTTTCATTCTGAGCAGCCCCTCTACGACAGTGGGACTGCGATTGGTTGATGAAGACGAAGTAACACAGATCCATAGAGTATGATCAGCGGTGTGTGTATCTAATCGCTATAAGTGGAACTTTGGTAATGAGTGTTAAAATCTTCAATTATACAGAGTCGGGGGCCATCAACACTGCTAATTAACATGTTCGTTATTTTTTCTATTTTTATTCGGTAGTATTGTTGAGCGTGTTTTATTGTTATACTAGCAAACCCGGCGAACTTCGTACCGCCTTAAAATTAAAAATATGTTTTAAAGTTCAATAACGGTTCAATGATATTACAATGCATCATCAGTTCTGTGTGTTTCAGACACACGTTTCAATTCATTTTGTCCCTGTAGCGCGGGACCAGAATCCATCTATCCATCAGCATTTACGTTCAATTTAATTTTCCATAGTCTAAGTTATCTTCGTTGTTAAATATTCACCTTCACACATTCACATTTTGAGCGCCACCTATTTGACAGATACGAACTGTTTGTATGGAAGAATAAAATTGTTGCTTTTACTATTTTCCTTGAACTTTCTTTATATTTCTCACTTTTAAACCTTCCCTGGACTTCCACAAGTAATTCTAGACCAAAATTAGCAAAATCGGTCCAGCTGTTCTTGAGTTATGGCGAGACTTAACATTTAGCAATTCATTTTTATATATAAGATTAGAAAGTTATTGTATAAATGAAAACAAAATAATAAATTTATAATAAAAAAATAGTTATGATTCCTTAAGTTAAATATTCCCACGTCCCGTCTCCCGTCTCAGACGTTTTATTTCCTTCTCCGCAACCTTCGCGCTTTCAATTTCTCATTTTCCATAAAAGCCTGAGTTATTTTTATATTTCACAAGAACCTAATTAGTTGTAAAACATTTTACAAGCCTCATTTATAACGTTTGTTTAGTTCATATTTGCATATTTTAATTTAATATTATTTGTACAAATATTACTTGCCTGGACTAGTTGACAACATCTTATTACTTAATGAAGGAACTAGAATGATCTTGTAAGGAACACAATCTGTATGTATATTTTAAGTTTATATGTCTATCTGTACATAGTATAAATTTAAAACTAAGCCGCTTCCCGTCGTCTGTACGCTATTATTATTTTTTATTTACTGTCATGAAGAACGGTTTATCGTCACTTAAACTAATTGAAAACAAACGTAAAAAAGGAAAGGTAAGGAAAATGCTGGCTATTTATTCTTTTTATTACAAAAAATAAACAAATTTTTGTTTATATACATAAATAACTTATAACTTATATAATATTTATCACTATATGTAATCAGTATGACTGTTAAAATATAAAGCAAGTATAGCCTCGCTATTAACACACAAATAAAATAAAACAGTTTTCCTGATAAAAGAAAAGAAAGATCTCGTGTCAAATGCGAATCATCTTTCGTTGGGAAAACCTGGAGTTTTCCCTGATGTGCTTAAGAATTCAAAACTATTACAGAATGTGACAGAACATTTTAGTACATGGTTTATGTAACACGACGACCATATAGACAGAGATGCACTTAAGAGATGAGATGTTATATTGGGAACATTTCCCGCGGGACCGGCCCGCTCCGTAGCAGTCAACGAATGGATATTTGACATACGTCATACGTAAGAACAATTTATGTCATTTGAAAACATATGCTTTCGTATGAACGAGAAAAGTTGTCTCTAAATATTATAAAATGAAGTCCCCCGTCGTCGTGCCTGTCTGTCTGTTCGTGATAAATCCAAAAATGCTTTACGGATTTTCTCACAGTTTTCTACAATAGGTAGAGTGATTCCTGAAGTAGATTTTGGTGCATAGTAAGTTAAGTTTTTCTTTGTAAATTGAGCGGGAAATAAAGATTTATGTTATAACAATAAAAAAAACACACTCGCTAGAGATGATAATAGAAAAATATCAAGAGTTCAACAGACCACTCTATTTGATCTTTATTGATTATCACAAAGCTTTCGATACTCTACACCACTTATCGATTTGGGAGACACTACTTTCCCAAGAAGTGCCATTTGATTACATACAAGTCATAAAAACATCTACCATAACAGCACTAGCCGAGTTCGCTTGGAGACCATCGGACCACCTATACAAATAAAAAGAGGTGTAAGGCAAGGAGACCCAATTTGACCGACAATTTTCATAGCGGTACTAGAACCCACTATCCGCAAACTTAACTGGGAGAAAGTCGGCATAAACTTGAATGGACGATACCTGAGTTACTTGAGGTTTGCTGACGATATCGTCTTGCTATCAGAAACTCCAAACCAACTACAACTAATGATAAACTCTTTACATGAAGAAAGTCGGAAAGTGGGCTTAGAAATCAACATAGATAAAACAAATGCCATGACGAATCACACAAAAACACCTCTTTATTTAAATTATCTGCCGCTGACCTACGTTGATACCTACATTTACCTAGGAAAACAAATTTCATTCAACCAAAACAACAACGAACTGGAAGTAGAGAGAAGAGCTACCATCACTTGGAAAAAGTTCTGGGGCTTAAAAGAAATTCTAAAAAGCGACATGTCCATAAGGTTAAAAAGTAGAGTCATGAATACTTGCCTTCTCCCCTCACTAACTTATGCCTGCCAAACTTGGAAATTCTCAAGAAAAATAAAAAATAAAATTATAACAAGCCAAAAAAGTATGGAAAGAAGTATTTTAAAGATTAGGAAGACCCAAAAAATCCGTCATAATGTCATAAGACAGAAAACAAATGCCATCGACGCTCTTAATTACTCACAAAAGTTAAAATGGCGATGGGCAGGACATGTAGCCAGACTCACTGACAACCGCTGGACGAAAACAACAACATCATGGTCAGGGCCGTTAGGCCAAAGAAAGAGGGGTAGACCGAACGCGCGCTGGGCAGACGACATTACAAAAATAGCAGGCATACACTGGATGCGAGTGGCAAAGGACAGGAAATACTGGTCATCTCTGGAGGAGACTTTTACCTTCTACTGAGAGGGGTTCTTGCATCCACATTACTATATTATATATACTACTACTAAATCCAAACCAATAACTTTGCATGTACATTATTTCTACATTGTTAATTTAATATCTGCTAAGAAGCAAGAAATAAAAGGCTTTTTTATTTTTTTTATTTTTATTTATTTATTTTATCAAATTAATGTTCAAAAGTAACAACGCATCTATGTAAGGCCTCTTGTTCATATCTCGCGCAGAGAATTGCGATTGCAATTCAACGCCAGAATGCGGCTAGCGTTCTTGGCCCTTTAGATTTTTTAGATTTGACTTTTATGATTATTAATTAAATTTTTCATTATTGTAATTAAAATGTAAAAAAATGAAATTTATAAAAATAAATGATGAAAAACGTGAATTATAAAAAAATCGCATCTCACCACGGATTCTGCTTTCGAGATAAAAAATCGATCTTATAGAATAATACTAAAAGTCGCTCTTTAAGTGGTGTAGTAGTGCAGATGTCCATGGACGGCAATGATCATTTATCGTATGCTTGCATCTTCATTCGCTACTTTTTCATATAATAAAAAAAAAGTGAGGTACTACCGCCGCACTTGTAATCCGCTGTAAAGCATTATTTGTGTTTCGGTTGGATAGGTGCGGTTGCCGGCTACACTTTGAAGCGAGATGACCATCTTAATCCTCAGGAGTAGCAACGTGCGAGCTCAGATAGGATTTCGGTCGTGTTTGTGGTTGTACGTGTAAGTCTATGGGCTGCGTCTAATTAACATCAGGTGGTTTGCATGCTCGTTTCCTACTGTTTTCAAATATATAAATAATAATAATAAACCGATATCCATAATTAATTGATTGGCAATGAACAAATACCAAACATTTCCAATAACAGTACCAGTTGACCACTATTACCTTCAAACAGTTTACTACCCCTAATATCTCAATCCTTCGCGTGACAACGTTACCAATTTTCCTCTCCCCTTGAGGATCTCCATTAAGACTTAAACAAGAACTGCGGAAACACGCGAGGTCTCGTGTTCCCTAGTTTGATTCCATTTGTCGGCCGGAGAGCAATTGATGCGGTCACGGCAATTAATAACTGCTGTTTTAAAAAGTAACTATAATTTTATAATAAATTATTTGTAATTTATTGTGGGATAAGTAATCAGTTATACGTCGTATTACTTTTAAGACCTAATATTAGGTCCCTCATATAAATTAAAGTTATAATATGCATTAATTTATGTACCGTATTTCCTTTAATACCCAAGATTAGGTCCCATATAGATTTTTATACGGGCATTGTTTATTTTGTAGACATGCAATTAATTTTAATGCTAAATATGTAAAATATACTTCATACTCCAATCAAAAACGCGAATTTTGCTACTATATTGAATTAAACTTGGACCCGCTGCAGCAGTATTAAAATGTCAGTGTCATGCCTTAACATAGATACACAAAAATTCTTGGCAACGGACATCACATCCTTATATTTGTAACTATGGATGTACTCTGTTTTATAAATTTCACTTTGTATCGCTGTATCGATAAAAATGTTGTTGGACGGGGCTAAGGAGAACGATAAATTTAATCACAAATACTTAATTCCAGTTTTAACACAACTCTTCAGCATCTTCGTTCCTCCTTCTGTGAGTCATACATCATCACGCACATACTAAAAACTTAAACTTTGCCTGGATGCCTAGATTTTAGTCATGGTTTTTTTTATTTTATAAATACCGTTCTTTTTATAAATACCGGTATCGTATCGGCAAAGATCCGCATTGTGGCATTCCTACTCGTAACACAAAAGCCTAAAATTGTTCCTATTAAAGAACACAAATCCCCAAGTTTCGGAAGTGATTACAGCGGACCACTTAATCTGCGGCAGTTCAGCTGAAATACGATCGCGTGAGAGACCACCATCTATCAATGCAGTTGCAAAGCCCATACGAATATTGCAAGTTAATCGCCATATATTATTAGGATTTCGTGTAATATTTATGGCGAATATCATTATGATATTATTATCTTCCTCACTTTTACCTCACGTATTTATTTATTTGCTAATGTGGACAATCAACGCAGGTTATAAATCCGATTTATTTTATTAAAATATCAACTCAGTGGTTAAAGCATTTTTTCATCCTTCTTGAATGTATGTACTTGTACTACGTACATTTTTTATTATTATTTGGAAATTGTAAACTAGATTGCAGTTCACCTGATGTTAAGCCACTGGTTCCCGTGGATAACTGTAACTAACTAACTTAATATAGAACAGGAGCCTCACTTAAATTCAATTACATAGGCCTTGCTACTTTTGAGGACTTCTACGGTCGCGAGTTACCAATTACACCTTTTCGGTGAAGAGCAAAAATTTCATTACGCTAAAATTAGGCGTGGCTATTACAGTTTATATGAAGCTTATTACTTATTATTCTGTAGACACTCAGATTTGGCACTTAATAACAAAATCTAAAAATGTAAAGGTAACATAAAATCAGTGTTTCCAATAAATCGCATACACGATTGCAAGTAACCACGTAATTACATCAATTAATACCGCAGATGCACGCCATTCATAACATTGCAACTTAATCACCACATATCACCATCATAAATCATTAACCTCCGACGATGACGTAGGCATGGGGCGTTTGAGATATACATACATATGTGTATATGATATTTTTTAGCGCCTAGTAACTTATCTTAACATAAGGAAAGTGTCTCTCTTCTATATCCAATGTTTTAAAACTTTCTTGATGTGAAACATATGGACTAGAATAATGTCACAGGAAAAGGTATGACGTTCTGTCATGCCGATATGCCGTTTATCCCTTCACCTTCCGTTTTTTTTTCATATATACAATGATGGTAATCTTACAATTACAATAAAAACCTAACCTAAACAATCTAAAGGGAGTCCGTTCACCTTCCTGGATGGTTTATTAATTTGTCTTGTATTTATATTCTACATATCTCAGTATGAAACTATAGGAAACATATACATACGAAGCTGTATCTTTTATTTATTTTACTACGTATTTATTTATTGGCTTTTCTTAAATTACAATCCTCAATAACCATCAATTTCACAGGGCGATATACTAATCGAAAATGAAGACGCTACTATTAACAAGCGATCAGAGATGGCTAGGAGGTTAAGGTTAAATGCTAATGAAACCGCAAGTCATACCTTATGATAAATTTAATTATTTATCATTCCATTTTTAATGTGAGAAGAGTAGCAACCGAGCATGCAACCCACCTGATGTTAAATAGTCCCAGCCCATAGACATCCGCGTAAAACCATCTACACGACCGGAAATCCTATCTGAGCTCGAACGTAGATACGTTGCTACTCTTGAGGGCTAAGACGGTCGCCTCGCTTCAAATTGTAGCAAGCAACCGCACCTCTCCAACCGAAACACAATAAATACTTTACGGCGGATTATAAGGGCGGCGTTGGAACCTCCGCCGTCGATCTATAGTTCTCCCATATATCATTCATCTCTTATGATCACCGACTCATTACAGTTTGATTGCTGGGCACGAGTCTCCTTCCAAATGAGAAGAATTAAATAATAATCCACCACGTTTGTGAAATGCAGATACGTAGATTTACACATATTTAAGAACTTAATGACAAACTCTCAGTCATGAAAGATTCCTCAAGTTGTTCTCCTTTACCGCCAAACCTAGTGAAAAAAACTTGTAAAAATAGTTGAATTCCAAAATTCAGAAGAAGTTGTTATAGCCTTGAACCCTGGACTGCCGTTTGAGAAAACAATCTTAACCACAAGGCTACCACTGTTTTCATGCTTTTATATCACACATCTAGAATTAATTATTGAATATTTCAATATACATTGCCTATACGTGAATCAACAGGAACTGAACAAAAGTGAATACGCCAAATTTGAAATAGAATAGAAATATAATTAAACTTGTTACTACATACATATTAATATACATATACCTATCAAATATAAGATTACAAATTTTCACTGTTGACACAGTATTAAACAAGCGCTTACAAACATTCAAATGGGACGATTATTCAAATCTGTGAACACAGATATAATAAAGAAAATTCCACACGAGATGAATCATTTGACATTCTTTAAATTTACACACGTGTACCTGTAAACACTGTTGGTATCAAATAATATTTCTTTTCTTGCTTTAAATATAATTTGAGTCTCTTAAATAAACAACGGTTGCCGAGCAAAGGTCTTTTTACGTAATAAAATTCTTGTGTCAACATAAAATTTATACCTACGTTACGATAAGTATAAAATTTAATATCCGTGTTGATTTACAGTTTATTTCTGAAGGATTTGACCATAAGAACATGAAATGTAAGAAACAAATGTAGTATTATTCCATATATGTTTATCGAACGGGATTATTTTTGTAAGTAAAAAAATCGCATAAATATGTCCATGGGAACAAATTCTTTGTATTTATTCTAACTTAAAGATACACAATTTTACTTAAAAAATATTGGTTGCTAGAGGAACCAGTTGATTGTAAGTAGTCACTTACTAGATTTGCAACTACAGAAGAGGACCATAAATGAGCTTAGCAGAAAAAACTTCTTTTTCTTCACCTTTAAATATTTTTCATTTTAGCATTCCATTTATTTGGTTTTTGTTGAAAAAGTAGCAAACGATCGTGCAGACCACTTGATGATAAATGGTCTGCAGCCTAAGGACGTCCACCTTCAATCTCAAACGCGGCTGAAATATATAGATGCTTCACCTGAGGACTGAGATGATCGCCTCAATTGTATTTGTAGCCGACAACGGAATCTGTACTGTTTCATGAGGACGACGGTGGTTTCTCTGCGGTTTAACTGTAGAGCTACCACCTTGAAAATTGTTATATTGCTAAAGAAGAAAGTTAAATGCATATTTTCATATACGCGGTAAAAACAAAGTTTGTAACGTAAAGTAATTTTTGCGTTTCGATAGAAAAATGTGGTGGTCAGCCAGTGTACGAAGAGTAGGCCAGTATATCTCAGCCCTCAAGAGGTTGCTACTCTTGAAGTGTGAGATAGTCGCCTCATATACTGGCGATGTACTCTTTTACTCCTGTGCATCTATTATAAAGTTCAGTTAAGACTGTTCTAGAAGGAGTTGGTTACAGATTTCCTTGAACAGCACGGACTTACTATAAAATGGACTTCACGCACGATTGATGCTTTAATGTCATTAAATATAAGTATAAAATAGTTATTATTTTAAATATAACGAATAAATAATTGATATATAATAATAACGAATAAATAATTGATATACAAGTCGTAACGTTCATTTACATAATAAATATCTTGGGTCAATAGGACCGCAAACACATTTGCGTCAATATCACGTGATAGAGTTTTCCTACACACCTTACGAGTGACTCACGGTGTATGGTAAATATCACGGTCATTGACTTACACATTCAAAAATACTATAAAAATTCAAATTAACACTTAGAAGCGAGGCATGTTAATCCTTAGGAGTAGCAGTATAACATATGAACTTAGAACTTCGCTCGTGTTTGAGCTAGTACTTGGATGTTAAGGGACTGTATTGACTATTTGATGTCCGATGGCCTACAAACGCTTGCTGCTAAAACACATAAAAATTGCTTAGATCCAGGTATTTTTCATGTAACAGAAATAACAAACATGATTACATCAGCCATCATAGGATCGCTGCAATCCTGTTCCTCTCCTGTCGTATCTGTCTATACAGAGGCTTCACTATATTTTAAAACAAACTCATTTTTATCTTACTTAGAAGAATTATGCTATGGAACACAATCGGAAAAGTTTATCGCTAGGGAGTGAGCGTGCAGGCTTGATATAAAGATGGCTTTCGAAGAACTACTGAATGGATGTAAGCAGAGAAATCCAAAGAATGCAGCATTTACATGACAGACAATGTAATCCATCTACATATATAATTATTGTATAAAAAAATACAACCACGCACAGCCGAAAACGCTAAACCTAACTCCTGAAATTTTGTACATAGGTACTCTATGTAACTTTAGTTAACACTTTTTTTACCATTTATAAATTTGTTTCAGGTTTCAACGTAGTATGAAAATAGAAGTCTGTGATTTCTTCAAATATATCGACTTTAGCACGAGTGTTTACAGTCGCCGCGTGTTTACGTGGGCAAAACTTATAGCTTCACAGAAAGGAAAAAAATATTTTTAACATCTTATTACTTATTAGCTATCCATTGCGTAGCTAATAAGTATAAAATTTAAAAAATATCGTTAAAGTACTAAACTTAGGCTATACACAATTAAGTACTACTAAAGTATAACAAAAACATACTCCTAATGACTTTCGAAGGCCTTTAATACAAATTTCCCAAGTTGACGGTAATTATAACGCTCGCCGCTTATAAATTGGGCCTTCAAAGTTATAATTATGTTAAGTTAACCTTGACTCTGTGAGAATTTTACAAGCGGGAATTAACAATGTTACTATAATTATTTATTAAATACTAGCCTAATTATAATTTTACCTTTAAGTACCTTTTTGTAACTAACATTAATTAGTTTTATCACAATACCTATTAACTAAATATATACACATTATAACAGTTGTCTAAGCTCACAAAGTTGAAGTACTATAGTTCGACCGGGGAGGTACCACCGCCGCCCTCGTAATCCACCGTAAAGCATTACTTGTATCTGGTTGAAGAGGTGCGGTTGCCTGCTACACTTTGAAGCGAGGCGAGCGTCTTAGTCCACGAGAGTAGCAACGTGTCTACGTTCGAGCTCAGATAGGATTTCCGGTCGTGTTGATGGTTGTACGCGGATGTCTATGGGCTGGGACTATTTAACATCAGGTGGTTTGCATGCTCGTTTGTTACTGTTCTCACATAAAAAAAACATTTCGCGAGATTAGCCGCACGTTAACGCTAGTAAATGTTTTTTTTATTATTAAAGAGTAAGAAACGAGCATACAGGCCAACTGATGATAAGCGGTCACTGCTGCCCATGGACAACCACGTTCAGTCTCAAATAGAACAGAAGTTCTATTTAAGGATGGACGCAGATGCGTTCCTACTCTTGACGACTAAGATGGTCACCTCCCATAATGTGTATCCGGTAACCACACCTGCCCAACCGAAACACAATACATGAAGAACATGTTGCTTTACGACGGATTATGAGGGTGGCGGTGGTGCCGCCCCGGGCGAGCTCTAACGGCTCTACCACCTTTAAAATTTTTCTATAAACTTTTAAATATGTACTTCACTATCACTATATAAAATGCTATTTTCCGTGTTTTTATCGAGTTTATTATTAAGTTTACAACGTCATAAAAACGTTTTATAGTAGCAAGATATGTAAACCTTTAATACTTCCGATCCGACTACGACTTGCCAAACTTTATATTTAGATCCCAAAACTTTACGACGTTCCTTTCATTCATGACGTAATCTCCTTACCTTCATTCGGAACATCCGACTTAATAAAAGTTTTCAAGAAATCAATGTCTTAGATATACGACATTCATTTTATCTGCAAGTTTACAAACTTTTAAATATATTATAGGTAGTTCACAATAGACCAAAAAATGTTTAATGTAAGAAGATAGCAAACGAGCATGCAGGCCATCTAAAATTGAGTGCAGCACATAGATATCCACATCCAACCTCAAACAGAACTGAATTCCTATCGGAGGCAGCATGTAAATGTGTCGCGATGTGCGTGTATGTGTGTATTCTCGAAGACTAAGTTGGTCGTCTTGCTTGTAAATGTAGCCGACAACCACACATCTCCAACCGAAATACAAGTAATGCTTTACGGTGGATTATGAGGTCGGCGGTGGCATCTCCTCTATCGAACTATGGTTTTAGTTTGCATGTTCGTTTGCTACTCTTGTCACATAAAAAAAAACATTGAAGATTTCGATAAAAATGTAGTGGCAAAAACAAATAAATGAAATAAAAACACGCCTTCCAACGTGACCTGAACATCGGACACTTTATAACTTATTAACCTGTGGGCGTGACCTAAATAGATTTACGGATATAAATTGAAAAAATAAATGCAGGTATACTTTAACGTCAACACGGAACTCAAACCGAGGCAAAATGAATTCTGGATGGCAGCCAGGTTCGTTACAGCAGAAACATGGTTCCTGTACTCAAATAGTATTAATATAACTGAGAAGTTCTTTTCTGGTATTAATATGAATATAGAACTTCAATATGTAAGATATATCTTTGTCTCTAAATATTATAAAACAAAGTCCACCGCGTCTGTCTGTCCATCTGTTCGTGATAAACTCAAAATGTAGTGGACGGATTGACTCACAATTTACAAAATCTGGTAGCAATTCTTGAGGAACGTTTTGGTGCATGATAACGTTTTTTTTATAGTTTCCAGGAGTAGCAACGTATCTACGTTCGAGCTCAGATAGCATTTCAGTAGTGTTTAAGGTTACACGTGTATGTGTTCGGGTTGCGACTACTTCAAATCAGGTGGTTTGCATACTCGTTTGCTACTCTTCTCACAAAAAAAATGATTGTGTACTTTTATTTATATACAAATGGTTTTCCACGCCTCTAACATAAAATAGTGAATCGTAAAGAATAATTACGAGATTATTTACAAATGTTTTTTGTTGTGGTATATAATTTATAGTATTGCGTGAAGGGATCTGTACCACAAAGGATATTCGAGCCGCTGAACGTTTTAATCTACCCACCGGAGAGCCCGTAATGTCTGTATGTACTTAACTAAATTACTTGCATAAATCATTATTTTAACGTGACGAACGATGGCGCCAGACATCTCGGTGTAGGGAGCTGATGAGCGATTAGCGACTCTAATGACAATGATATTAAACACAAAATCCAAAAACAGATGTAATTATTATTATTTTATTGTTTTTTATACTTTTTGGTTTTTATATTAATTTCTATAAACTTTTAAATACATACGGCTTCTTTAGCTATTATTTAGGATGATAGGTAACTCTTGATGTTAACTAAATATAATATATATATTACTTTAATAGTTATGTATGTTTGCTAACTGTGTAACTTGTTATTGTTGAATAAACTTTAGCATTACAAAGTTTACCTATTAGAAATAATAATGTATTAAACATTACAATTGAATTATGATTCATTATTTTCGCCTCCAGGTAGTAATAACTTTTTATAAGCAAATAGGTCAAATTAATACGAAGCTCCTAGATTTGTAATCAACATTAGAACAAGTGTGTATAACTATGCCAATCATCGCTTATCACAGTAAAATATTATGACCTGTACAGTCTTTTTTCTTATGAATTTTAATGGTACGACAATCTATTATACTATTTGTACATATAGCGTATTCCCATCTTGTCCTTTGGTAAGTGCTCTTAAAAATTCACAACACTTGGAAGACAGTTGAACCGTTCACAGATAAAGTAAGCCCCATTTCTCAGATTCCATACTTGTTCGGTTCGAGACAAGCTGTTTCTTCCCACCGGGAACTTCATAAAACATTCCGACCGATGATTTACACTCGCCCTTATCGAGGTGCATGTACCGACGCCATTAAGATTAGGTATTCATGTCGAACACCTGATACTTTAAGAGCATTTGACTGTCGTTGAATATCAGATGATTCAGATCAGACCGTAGACGAATACAGTACTTCTTAAGAAATGGACTTATCAAACAAGCAAGCAACAACAACAAGCTACCTCTGATATAACAAGAAAAGCCATAATTCACCACACTGACCAAGAGCGGATTAATATGTTTCACGCACTTTTGAAACCCATGAAAAACTCTCAGGCATGCAAATTTACTAACATTATTTTAATACAACGTGAAAACAAATGATAATTAATTTATTATATGCACATAACATCGAAAAATCAAAGTTGCGTGCTAGGAATTTAAAATTAAATAATTTTATTTTTAATTTTACATCACATTATTACTGATTACGTTAAGTTATGCTCTTCAAGCATTGTACTGTAATTTTACTAGGTGTATGTACCGGGTATTCACTATTAACGATTGTTTATTTTTTATTGCCGATATTTCGATAGTCGTTAATCGTAAGTATCCGATACGTATAGTAAAATATAAAATTCCACGATAATTTTACCTTAAAATCATATATGGTACTGTAATAAGCTATGTTTTAATATGTAGAGCTAAGATTTTTGAAACCCTAATAAAACTCAATACACACATTGGATATTCACGATACACTTTCTATTTGCTTCCTACCTTCATGTTTGCATCAAACAAGGGGAGGAAACGTGACGAGCCGAATATTGACAGGCCTCTCAAATGTAAGGGTTGTGTTCAAGAGTTTACCCACACGGTTATCGAATTTCGAAGACTAATAACCACCTAATAACTAACACCAGTTGTTGGATTAATGGTTTAATTCTTATGTGTAAATTCACTCACGGATTTATTCAAGTATAGAAGGGTGTTGCATAACCCAAAACCTTCTTCAATAAATGTACTATACAATTCAACTTAAATTTAAAGATTGTTTAAAATCTAACAAGTTTAAACAAAAAATAATTCAACTTTATACATGTACAGTAAAGGTACAGTAATAATAAACAGACAATAGTGTATTAAAATAGCTAAACAAATACGTATCAAATACCATGTACGTATAAAATGTGAAAAAATAAATTGCGGTTTTGCTTAATACAATTGATCCAAATCTATGGAGGAAAACCATGTATACTTTTATATAAAAATTTATCCATTAATCTCCTGTTCTCCACCAACAGTGCAATATAACAGCGTAAACGAGTATACACACAACTAGAATAACTCTGGAGTATTCCAGAGCTATCCTAGTTGTGCCCAAAAATGGTACATTTCCATCTATTAACCTTTACGCGTCCACTGCTGGGCATAAGCCTCCTCTAGGTGCCGCCATTCTGACCGGTTCTGTGCCCTCTGCATCTATCGGTTGTCCGCTATTCTTATGAGGTCGTCGGTCCACCTGGTTTGGGGATGCCCTGTGACCCTTTTGACTACACGTGGTTGCTACTCAAGGACCTATTTAACCCCTAAACCTTTCTGATAGGCAGCTGCATCTTTCTGTATACAATTTACAACCACTGCGGTCACTAAAACCCATGGTCTAGCGCTGTTAATATGGCAAATATCCCCAATGAAAATAGCACATTTACAATCCACAAATCCACAAAGGTTTTAATACAATTGCAGAAAGATTAAAATGTCTGAAAAGCCTTTTTGTCCATTGGAATTTATTACGGATACAATTTTCAGATTATGTCACTGTGCATTCAGCATCGGTATTTACGGAACATTGTAATTTTTAAACGGCTTACTTATTTTGATTTATATATGACACAAAATGACAAATGTGGTCGCTGTATCCCATTGCCATGTAACCTCAAATAGAATTAAAGTCCTGTTTGAGGTCACAACGCATACGTCTACGCCCGACGACTAAGCTGGACGCCTTATTTCTAAGTGTAACCACATTTCGCCACCGAATAACTTGAGAACTCCTTCACGGCGGATTATAGCTGACAGTAGTACCTTCCCGGATGACCTATGCTTCTAGCATTATTAAAACAACACTTATCTACAGAACTCGTGGAACTACACGCCCTCATCTATAAAATATATCTAAATATGATGTTTCATAACACCTTAAGACTAAACTACAATTCCCTTTATGCCTCCATTCTTTAGCGGAACTATCCCATCTGTTTCTAAGTTACGCCCCAATAAGAAGTGCTCTGTATGTCCCCTTCATCGCAACTGTCAAGGGCGTAACACAAAGTTTTTGGTCCCACATTTTCTGGTAGATAAAATGGATTTAAGAGAAATATAAGTAAAACGATGTTTCTCAAGTTATTTATTTATTGGATATCGAGGGACTTACAGATACTTACGTATAAAACAAAAATGAAACTGGAGTTAACTTGTTCATTTTAAGTATTTATTACGACATCAAGAGACTCATATAAGTCCTTTTCTATAAAATTTATTTGAGAAAATATAACTGAAGCGAATTTTTGAAAGGAAAAATGGGAAAACCGAGGAAATTTTACAGATGCTAATCTGTGTGCATGCTGGCATGTGTACGATTGATAAATTACTTAGTAATTTTAATTTTAATCATTGAGTAGTAATGCATCTATGATTGACTAAAAATAAAAATCCTATTTAATTTACGCTTTGTTCATAATTTAAAATACAAACAGTTTATTTTTCATTATTAGGCGTAAATTCACTTGGTGATACTTGATAATAGGTCTCAACACACTTAATAAAGGCGGCATTCATCCACCAGGTATACCATCAGGTAAAGTGCATGTGCGTGATCTTTCCGTTTCG
>DWON01003454.1:0-18003 GCA_018251015.1 Phocides pigmalion okeechobee
AAGAACATGTCGCTTTACGGCGGGTTATGAGGATGGCGGTGGTGCCGCCCCGGGCGAGCCTAACGGCTCTACCACCTTTAACATATTTGTTAAAGGTGGTAGAGCATATTGTTTTAAATAGAATTAAAAATACTTTATAGTTGTTCTCTTATTCATACGGGACCCTAAAATACGTACATTCATAAGGTAGGTAGGTATCTTATTGTACTAGCGAAGATTTTGAAAATAGCACGTTTTAAATTTCATTCTGTTGAGTATCTTTATGGATTAAGATTTATCTTTTATCTGTATTTTCACACTTGTACAACGCTATATATCATTCGTGGTGGACATTTTAAATACTGGGATTAAAATTAATAAATTAAACGCAATTAAGGATGCATTTTTATTGGATGTAGCAAACGAGCATGCACTGTCTGTTGGTATTAAACTAATATTATTGAGGAATTTACGCATTTAACATACACCTCGATAATACACACGTAAAGCATAAACCGCCCAAAAACATACTACCAGCGGTCACCCATCCAATTTTTGACCGCGCTTAATGTTGCTTAATTTCATACCCGACTTCAATTAGGTAGGTATTTTAACAAAACAAGAAAAAGATTAGAATGCTAACATGATTATAAACTCAACACGTCAGCGACAAAGTTTCCTTCTAACATAAGACCGTTAAGAAGCTTAACTGCGATCCAAAGAAGACGTCAATGTAAACGAGATCAAAATGTTTCATACAGGTTTTACCACAGAATATTTAACAAATAGACATGCCTTCTACAATATAAATGCCTTTTTTGTCTAGGAAGATAACCATTTCAAGGTACCAGATACCATAACCGCGATGCCGGGTTATGTGGGATTTACACATTTTTTGGTCTTTGGGTGAAAACCCGGTTTCCTGAGAGAGATTCCGGGTTAGGTGGGACTTGAAAATAAGATTTTTTATTAAATGCAAATAAATTAGGCGCTGATTGTATTCTGCCTAAAATCAGAACAAGAACCTAAAAAGAAAAATATTTTTAAATACGAATGTATTTATTAATGCTAATATCTTAGCCAAGTTTCATAGATCATGCGGTTTCTACTAACTGTGTTTTCTGTGGCAATTTCTATGTCGATAGATGAGACAAAAACATAACGAGTGCTCTAATTTGAGCAACTACCATTATGCGCTTAACGAAGGCAGACACATTCCTTACCATCTGACAAGTTGTCTCCCTCGTGTTAGAGGAAATGTATTGATCTTGTTACTTTTTGTATCCTTATCAACCAATCGGCGACTTTCTATGACGTTTGCAGACAGGCCTTCTAGAGATATGACGATTTCTTACTATCTTTCTCTTAAGTTTCTTAGATGTTTCCACGACGAAGTACGAAATGGAACTGATTTATTTAGCGAATTGTGCCTCTATTTATACCAATTTTTTTTTCACACCAGCCAACAAAAATCAAGAAAATATAGTTTAATTTTCGAAGATAATTTGAATATAGAACACTCCCATAGTAATATTTGATTTTGAAGATAATTTGAATTTAGAATACTGTTATAAAGTCATGTATAAGTTTGATTAAGGATCAAAATATGTTCCCCATAGAAAATCCCATCAAGCTTACGACAATTAATTGTGAATTTTATTGCGTTGAGACAATATTTCAAAAATGTTCACGCAACTGACTTTCGTCTGGAAAAAAGTCTCAACACCAACTTTCAAATATCTAACTGAAAAATCTTAACAGATGTTTACACTTTCATTCGTCCAGGGAGATACCACCGCCGCCGTCATAATACGCCGTAAAACAACTGTGTTATTCCGGTTATAGAGTTACGATTACCAGACACACTAAGAAGCAAGGGACCATCTCAGTCCTCAAGAGTAGCAACGCATAGATGCACGATGTCAGACATGACTTTAGTCTTGTTTCAGGTTGGACGTAGATGTTCATGGGCTGCAGAGACCATTTAATATCCGATGACACACTTGTTCCTTCTTTTCCAATATTAAAGAAAAATATTCAATGCAATCGCAATTCTCTACGCGAGATATGCACCAGCCCTTTTATCACGGCGTTGATCAAACATGGGACTAATTGTTCGTATTTTTTTTCCGTTCAGTTATCTTAAGAAAGTGTAATATTTATGCGACATATAGGCTACAGTTA
The DNA here is from genome assembly GCA_018251015.1 of Phocides pigmalion okeechobee. Lineage (NCBI taxonomy): Eukaryota > Metazoa > Arthropoda > Insecta > Lepidoptera > Hesperiidae > Phocides > Phocides pigmalion. Next base: position 2,164 of record DWON01003454.1, read on the forward strand.
ACAATATTTTCGATAGCATTGTACTCGTATCAATAGACATTTTAATGTCTTTCCGTTTACGACGATCTGACCTTATTAGTAAGTTTTTTCTCAACCTCATAATTGCTGTTCATAACGATTACACTCAATCAGAACGAGATGCAGTAACTTCTAAGCCGAAACCCTTTTCTCGGAAATTTTATTACAGTAGCACCAATTTAAACCAATTTATAAAGGCGGTGATAGCTTCGGAATGCAGGTCACAATTCCGTTGCATTTTTTAATTATTCCTCCAACTATTGCTGTCTATTTTGATCTTTATTCCCTAGATAATACAGGTCGGAATTGTCCGGTCGCGTCCCCGAACTGTTCAACTAATGGAACTACAAATCCTTCTGAATCGGGCCCTGGTATTGTCCCTGTTTAATTTTATTTTCTCCTTATACCACTGTCGCCTACCTTTTTCCTTTTAACGCGAACAATTTTTAAATGGCTTATGTTTGATTCCATTATTGTGTGCCAATCAGGCTGAATTACAATGTCCTTTAGCAACGGCCGAACTGAGTAGGAATCTTTATTATTTTTGTTACAAATCATTTATTTATACGTTTTTGCATCGAGTAAACAAGGCAGCTGTACGCTTTATTTAGATGAGAGCGAAGTTACTTGAATGCGTCCCTTGAATTTAAATAACGTGAATTTGACGCCACGAACACTTGCGGACAAGTATAAGTGTACTATTTTTTCTTAGTAAACAATCGTTTCGCTCCATAAAATGTATTGGGTTATCAAAATGGTGGAGGATTTTATATCGCACAGCTTTAATTATGCAAATTTAAATGATAAAATCAACGTGCAAACATTATCTTCTCAAAAAAATTAATAAAACCATGTATTGGCGTACCTTTTTATCAGCGTTACATTCGTTATAGGCGCAATTTATAGAACTAACGATCCTATTAAAATTTCTGCTCTAACTACGCTTGTATAATCGCAAAGAAAAACTAACGCGTCTTGCGAACGAATTAGGCTATTACTTTACTTTAACGACATGCCCCACTCTGATATATGGTATTGCGGGAAGTGGTTGCGTTAAAAACTTCATTCAGGCCGTCGTCAACGGCGATTTTTATCTTCAAAGCGTCGCGAGCGAAAAAAATATTAGCAGCCGCATTAAAGTTCCTAATTGAGACGTGTGAGACAGTCAGAGTAACACTCACAAAAACGTTTTAAACACTGTGTGTTAACGAGAGTGTGTAATAAATCTCATAGTGGCCACTCTTATCTCTATACTGAGGTAGCCGATAATAACCTGTGTCAACTCGGTTGAAAATTTAAATATAAACAACTTAAGCACTTTAGTATCAATCTTGGAGCCGCCTGCGTTTCGCCACTATCTTCTTGTGTCATATTTTGAAATGGTCGATATAGTTGGTGGGTTATCACGGCCCGCAGTGTACGCGATTTATTGTTTCATTCGTTTTATTGAAAACCTTATTTTTATTGTTACCTATGTTGAGTTCTGGTTTATTTGACTTAAATGGCCTAGTAACATCGTCTACACTGTTCGATGTATCGAAAGGTCGCTACATGTATCTAATGCTTTAAATTACTGTTGTTTGTCAATTCTACACTTGGTAAACGTGTTTTGATGATAATGATCATGCCATTTGAAGTGAGGTACTGCATAGATTCTAAAAGAATTTTTGTTTGAATATTTTCTGTTTTTTACATAAGTATTTCAAATTTTTGGTTTAGTTTTAATTACTTTTTAGTTACTTACATAGGGTTGTTTTGTGCAATTTGAGAAAACCAATATTATCATATTAAATGGGGTAATTTATTTAAATTTTTGTTTATTACGCTCATCCTGAAAAGTATACGTATACATAATTAAAATTTAAAGCAAATTAATAAGAACATTAATGCTGAAAGTAATATACTGCATCTAGATTACTGTCCTTGGGATGAGTTCCCAGAGAGCTGGCAACATTACCTCGTTGAATAGCTAATGTAATTCTCTGGCCAAGGAAAGTGCCCACTCTCTGGTCATTCTGGATTCATGCTACAAAAATAATCTCTCTCTCCTCCATAAATCCACACGGCTCCATAGTTTCAATGGCAAATACCATTAATAGTAATAAATGGGAGGTACCACCGCCGCCCTCATAATCCGCCCTAAATCATTAGTTGTGTTTCACTTGGAGAGGTGCGGTTGCCGACTACACTTTGAAGCGAGGCACCCATCTTAGTCCTCAGGAGTAGCGACGTATCTAGGTTCGAATTCAGATAGGGTTTCAGCCGTGTTTGTATGCACGTTTGCTATTATTGTCACTTAAAAAAGTTTCAACAGTAAATGCAGATAGGGTTCTTGGAACTATGCTGCATGGACACGAACTCCCTTTAGATTGTTTAGGTGAAGCTTTTATTATAATTAATTTTAAGATTTTTACCACAGTAAATGGCAGAAATATGTAGTCTAGTGTATATAACCTACATATTGTAATTTGCGAATTATTATTAGACTTATTATTTAAATGTGCACGTTTTGAGTAACATATTTCGTGCATAAGTCAGCAGTTACATTTACCGGTCTGTCATAATACATTGTCGAGTCAGACACAAAGACACGAATTGCTAATTACATTTTAAAAGCATTATGTGTAAATTAAATATTCCTGCCCACACGTCGCTTTAGCAAACGTTACATTTCTCTTCGCTAATTATAATTATTCATTGTACATGTTATTTATGTATATGATAAATCATATGTATGTTTCGTAATTTATGTACGTCTATATATATATTTTTATACCTTTTTAATTTAGTAATTAATTAGACTCATTTAATTAAATACTTAGAATTAAATAAAATATTTGAATTGTATATGTATATTTATGTTTTTTTATTGTGAAAGAATAAGAAACGGGCATGCAAGCCACTTGATCCTAAGTCGTCACGTGCAGCCCATGGACATCCACGTCCAATCTCAAATAGGACAGAAGTTCTATTTAAGGATGGACGTGGATGCGTTCCTACTCTTGAGGACTAGATGGTCGCCTCCAATAATGTGTGTCCGGCAACCACACCTCCTCAACCGAAATACAATACATGAAGAACATGTCGCTTTACGGCGGGTAATGAGGGTGGCGGTGGTGCCGCCCCGGGCGAGCTCTAATGGCTCTACCACATGTATATAATTTTTGGGAAACTATAATAAGAAACTTCGTCGTTCATAATTTTATTCGTATCATTAAATAGCAAGTCTACTTACAATGATGCATTGTGAAATTTCTGAAATTTAATGTTATAAAATAATATCGTAGTAAACATTAATTTTATTTGTAATACAATATACATTTGTTTATGGTTATTTATTTAATAATACTGTGAAATAATAGAATCCGTATACTGTGATACTGCAATAAATGCATGATTAATAATTATCTTTTCATTAAAAATAAGGTTTATGTATAATTACAATGACCTAGTGTTCTATTTAACAGTCATTGTTTCGTGCAACGGACAGACACGAATTTAACTATCCACATAGCACAGTGGTATCAATGCCAATTTAGAAGGAGAGAATCTCAGGTTCGATTCCGGAACAGGTTTTGTAAAGATTTGGGTATATTTTTGTATTTCTTTCTGTATATGCCAATGGCAATATGACATGTGGTATCTGAATGAGAGTCTATGAACATAAGATGTTTTCTTTTATTCGAAAAATGTGTACCTACGAATATTTCTTTTATAAGCGATCATAATAAATAACCAAAGTGTAAATTTAGAGCCTAGTGCGAAGATAACAGTTTCTCATGCTCCGAGTTGCGTATATGCAATCATATGATTTGGTTTATGGCTAAAGGAATTCCGCTGCGTCCATAAACTTTTAAAGTATGTAAAATGTAACAAAGAGAAATTGGTCAGCGAGGCGGATTTAAGGATAACAATTCTAATTTTAATTACAGATCCTTGTCTAGCAGTGGCAAAATAATAAATTAACGATGATAAAATACGCATGTTGCCTGCAGATAAATTTTCCATTATTCAGAAGAGATTTTTTTCTCAGCGTACTAATTTCTTTTATCTACTTGATAATATTATTCGGATACAGTTGTGAGATTTAGAAGTGAGAATTATTTTTTAAAAAGGGAAATGGTAATTTTTGTACCACGTTTTTATTACCTACCTTTCTTTCTTTGTTAAATATAAATTTTGATTAACTTTTAATTTTACAAGCAAAGAATCTCTGCTATGAATTCTAGTAAAACTTTAAAGAAAATGTGTTTCTAGTTTCCTACAAATAGGTCTAATTAATTATTAATTAACAGCTTGACTATATTTTATTTACTGTAGACTGTTATAAATAACTTAATTATAAAGAGAAGAGAATGATTTACATGAAATTTAAACTTAGAGCGTTTTTTCCTACTGGGCGTTGCAAAAACTTTAATGGAAGTGATAAATTACAAGTTTTAAAAATTCAGAAAATTGTAGTATCTAGCCCAACAAAGTAAAAGCCATTTTTCTTCTTTAAATTATGCAATAGTCTTTAAATGAAGTTACAATTTTGTTAAGTACTATATTATTAAATATGACATTCCTTTAACAAAACCTCCTTATCTTGTTGCATTGAAACCACATACCATAAATGATAATAAATACCTACATAATAAATATAATGAAACGTCCATAACATTCAATTTAAATAATTAATACTTTTAAAGTGGGAGAACTATAGTTCGACCGGGGAGGTACCACTGCCGCCTTCATAATCTGCCGTAAAGCATTAATTGTGTTTCGGTTGGAGAGGTGCGGTTCCCGGCTACACTTTGAAGCAAGACGACCATCTTAGTCCTCAGGAGTAGCATCGCATCTACGGACGAGCTCAGATAGGATTTCAGTCGTGTTTGTGGTTGTACGTATATATCTATGGGCTGCGACTACTTACCATTAGGTAGTTTGCATGCTCGTTTGCTACTCTTCTCACATAAAAAAAAAATAACCATAGTCAATATAAAATTATACTTTTACATGTACTACTTAAATTGAAATATTTAAGTACTAAATACAAGTTACCCGTTAGTAGTTTTTGCTAATAATACAAATGTAGCAAAATTGAGCATAAAATTTTTCTGTCTGACGGAATCGAGGAAGTAATTAGTCCATGTTGTTTGCATAAACTTTACACTAAAACTTAATAGATAGTCCAGTACGAACCAACACTGAAATCAAATTAGGTTTTATTTCAATGCCAAAACAATATTTCAATATTAGTATTTTTTTATTTAAGTAATACGTATATAAATACATATGTCAATAATAGTATTTTTACCTCATACTTAGTTCTCGACCTTCGACTTATCATCATAAACCTATTAACATGTGTGCCCAGCTGTGGGCACATCTGTTGGTACGACTATAATTCACTCCATTGAACACGGTGAATTGGTGGACATCTTATGAACTGTACGGAGAACTTTCAGACGCGTGGGTTTCCTCATAATGTTTTCCTTCCCCGTAAAGCAAGTGAAAATCAATTTTTAATACGGAAATAACTTAAACAATTCCAATGTTGTTTTTATGTGAGAAGAGTAACAAACGAGCATGCAAACTACTTGATGTTAAGTAGTCGCAGCCTTTAGACATTTAAACTCGAACGTAGATACGTTGCTACTCCTAAGGACTAAGTGATCGCCTCGCTTCAAAGTGTAGTAGGCAAATCATAGGTGCGTGTCAAGTACTAAATGCCAACGCATAAATAAATAGAAATGAATTCTTGTTAGGATCGGTGGGTAGTATATTGCCTGATACTTAAGTAACATGCCACTTATGACGGTAATTGCGCTCTCCAGCTCTTAAAATGAACTGCTTATATAAAACTCTCAAGTAGGCACTTAAATTCTAAATAAAGACGATTATGAGGTTATGGCAGACGTGTATTTAAGTCTCAGAATATAAAATGTTTAGAAGCGCCTGTATTTTTTCAATAACGCGTTGTATATGACTTGTAATGATAAAAATAAGTTCGATACCTTTATAAACTTATAATATAAGAAACGTAAATTCATACAATTAGATATTATTAATTTTTGTTCTTACTAACATTATTTGTTTAATAAGATGTGATTTCATAATAAATCTACATATAACAAAACAAATTGAAACAAAATATATCCGATTTCTTATTTAGCTAGGTGTTTTCTAGGTCTTATTTATTTGTTTTTTTTTTCAGTTAGCCTCAAATGATAGCTAAAGAGTTTAATTAGAATTCACTTATACTTGTTTTTGCAGTATTTACTTGCATTATTTACTACTCTTATCCTGTTTATTTCTATTTGATAACCGTATTATTATAACGCCGTATTTAGATCATCATCATCATCATCAGAATCATCCATACTTCATTATTTAAATTTATCTAGATCTCTAGGCTACTGACAGTGTGAATAAATATTACTCTCTATCAGTAGTAGTGTAAATAGTATTTATACAACCAATCTATAAGAAAATTGTGTACTTCACTCGGGTACGCCCTCGTGTGGTTTCTCCATTTTTACCCAATATTTGTAAAAGTTTTCAATTTCAGTTTTCAGTCTCAGAACTTGACGGAATAGACTATATTTAGTCAGAGTGTATCGACAGAAAGGAATAGTTTTATGTATGGACATCATGCGAATAGGTATTTTTACTATTGTTTTTACTTAGTAGATTACTTACAATATTACTTTTATACAATTTAATGACTGGCTAATACTACAGGTAATACTTTCCGTAGCGATTTTTTTGATGCTTTGCGTGTTTTATTAGTTCGGTGACGACCTAAAAACTGTCATATCGAAACATGATGCAATGCCGTAGCTGCATGATTTATTAGCATTGTACGTAGATTTTTAGGAAATATGTGGCCGTTTTGACTAGAATATGCCAGCATACTAAAATGTGGTTTTATAAATTTGAAATATTCTAGTACGCAATATGAAAGCTGAAACAGTGATGGATAAAGGTTAGAGATGTTATATGCAAGGATTTTAAAATTTTCAATTAACTCAAAATAAAAACTAACAACGAATATTTTAAAATTAACCGACTGATAAAGTAGATGAGCCACTTGTCGGAATATTTACATCGCCATAAGAGTGACCAAGGCATTGCGCATTTAGCAAAGACTAATGCCATAGCGTTCAACAAATATCTCAGGAGAAAATTTGATAAAAGAATAATGCAAACTGAACCAAAAATAATCTAACGAATGCGGTGGAACACATTTCTTCAACGAGTGGTACAATTAAGTAAAGATCAAGGTATGCTCAGGTCAATCAAAACTTCCTATAAGCATATACTAACATAAAGTCACTACAACATTCAAAGGAAAACTACATCCCTCCATCAGCTTAAGGTGTCTAGTCGTTTCGAGATTCTTGTAGTTTGAACTGCTGAACAATCGGACTGCGATTCCTTATAATGTCCTACCTGGGCCTTCCCGTCTCGATGTAAACCTTTCCTTCCCGCATAAGCGGGGGCGGTGACCGGTCTGACTCTGCGGCCTTCGCTTTTCTCCGTAAAGGCAGCGACTGGTTCAACGCACCTGAACCCTTTCCAACGAAAAGGCTAGGTGCCAAATCTTGGCGGGCGTCCTCCTTTTAGTCGCTTCTTACGACAGGCAGGAGATACTGTAAGGCTATTTCGGTCCCGCGCTATAGGGACTTCCCAGGTGAAGGTTTCTTTGTATAGCGAGAATAATTGACCCACATTGAAGTATTGCTTTGTTCTATTTGTGCCACACGGGTCGTCTTACATACTAAGTTTATGTTAAACGCTGATAACGATACAAACTATTGCAAAGCGTAGTGAAGTCATGTGTAAGGGGTAATGTATTGTAGAACACGTCGATGCCGATAGCGACATCATTTTCTCGGATGTTGTGTTGTTGCGCAGTGGTACTTATCTATTCTGTTCACTAGATATACTGTTTTTAGACTTTCTTATGTACACTGCATTGTTGCAGTTTAAAAGATTTGTTATACAAGTAGTTAAACAATGACAGAGTTTAATAATGAAAAAATAAAGTGTACCATATCATAAATGTAACGGGGAGATAGAAAGAAGCCAGATTAATATGTGAGCGTATAGATTCGTGAAGTATTACTTTTAAGTTTATAGTCTGTGCGATATTTACTACTAATTTCCATACAAATTGTCTGCAAATATTAATAACAGTAAAATCCACAGCGAAGGGTCGTGAAGTCATTGGAGTGTAACGGGTAATGTATTGTAGAACACGTTGATGCTGATAGCGACATCATTTTCTCGGATGCTTTGTGTTGTTGTGCAGTGCATGCGTACTCGGCGCCCGTTAGCTTGCCTTGTTCCATTCAGTTCACTAGCTATACCTTAGGGTTCCCTGTTTTTAATGTACGAATTTCTGTTTTTATTTCTAAGAGAAAGAATAAACAATTGTTAAATCACTAACCCATTTATCTATCCATCCAAACAGATGTAGTATTTTAAAAGCACATATTTATTATAATAAGTACTGGACATTTGTAACAAGGAATACTAAATTTGATCCATCAAAGTTACCAATTAAATGGGAAATACAAATTTGCTTTGTTTCGTATTAGATTTTACTTTAAAACTATGGTTTCCACGCCGTGTTAATAAAATTTACTTTTTGATTTTTTATAAGGAAATTTACGAAGTTTTCTATAATTAAACGTATAAAATATTCTTGTAAGTTGCACCGGTCCATAAAGATATAACTCTTGTTTATGACTCCACCTGAAATATTGTGAGCGTTTCGATGATGCCGTAGCAGATCGCTCTAATGAGAAAAGTTGTGTAGAGTCCGTGAATCTGAGAAACAATGCCAACACCCAACAATTTCCTGACGCTGGACAATCAATTAAAAAGCTTTGCAATTCGCACCTAACTTTTGCGAGCAATTACCTACTCCTTTTAACATTTTATAGGTACACGAAAAAGTGGTTTGTTCATTATTTTTAAGCATTTTTGGAGGAATTTGGGAAATTCAATAAAAGTAAATTTAATTTGTACCAATATAAAGTAATTACATTACCTTATTATCTTAAATTAAATCGTTAAATCTTTCTGATTTAGCAACCGTTGAAGCACCGCGCTGTATGACATATGGATTTTTTATTTTTTATGTGAGAAGAGTAGTAAACGAGCATGCAAACCACCTGATGTCTAGTAGTCGCAGCTCGTAGACAGCCATGTAAAATCACAAACACGGCCGAAATCCTATCTGAGCTTAAACGTAGATACGTGGCTACTCCTGAGAACTAAGATGGTCGCCTCGCTTTAAAGTGTAGCGGGCAACCGCACCTCTCCAACCGAAACACAAGCAATGTTTTACGGTGGATTATGAGGGCGGCGGTGGCACCTCCTCGGTCAAACTATAGTTCTCCCACCTGTAAATCTAGTTTATGACTAGTCTATTCTAGATCTAGTCTAATCTAATCCAATTTAGTCTAGATGGCTTTATCTCATGCTAGTCATAAAGATCCATTCAGACATTTGTGTCGGTCTAAATATTTGTGTTTATCTACAAAGATTACACATTACACCTCCTGAGATTATCTTGTAATGAAGTTCTTAAGTGTTTCTGATGTATGAAGTCTGTGTGTTTCATTTAGTGCATTCTTCAAGCCAGTTTAAAATTTTAACACCACTTTGAAACATAAGTTTTTTAAAGACATATTGATGATACCACTGGAATTGAAATATCAAGGTTTACCTATAAAGATAAAACTCAGATAAACTTAAGATAGACTTACGGACCAGGCATCCATCTGTAATCTGGCTTCCAGTGGCATCTTTTGTTCCATATAATATTGGGTGGTGTAGATGTCTATGGACTGTATAGACTTAACAAGGTGAACTGCATGCTTGCGTGTTTATATTCATAAAAAGATTAGCTATTTATGCGTATCAAATTTCTCCATATGGCCAATTCGTTTTTTGTTTTATATCTGTTTGTTTATAGACGGCTGTAACTGAGAGCGTTGGCTTTGTGCTCGTAATTACATTGTAACTCGCGCCGCACCTGTCACCGTCAAACACTGCTCACGAATTTTCTTTTTTCGGGTCTCAAAAGTATGAAAAAGAAAGCTTTCGGGGCCTACAGTAAAGTGACAAGCTATAATATTGAGTTTCATTATTTTACGTAAGAGGTAGAACGTAAAAATATTTTCTATGTAATATTTCTTAATTGTTAAACTTTGAAGACTTCTTACCGAATTGTAAAAAAGATGACATGTTTGTGTGTCTGTAAAACATTTTTGTTTTTTGATATAGCGAAAATTACCAGTACCATGAAATTTACGTCATATAACTCCTCCAATGCAGTCGTGGTTAAGTTAAAAAAGACATCATCGATTTAGAAAAGTAGGTAGTTCTATTTATGACGTAAGTAACTAATACGAGTAAAGCTTGTAAACTTGATATATATGTTGGTATAATTACCCAAATGCGTTTGCATTTTCGTATAGAAGAACAGTCTTAACGAAAATTGATAATAGATGCTTTAACACTCTTGAAAAAAAATATTAAAATAATATTGTTGTGGAATTTATACATCTACTATATGTACTGGGTACTCACGATTAACGATTTTTGACTTTTGATTGTCGACATTTCGAATCAGTTGCATGGCTTGTGGTCACAGCGAAATATCGGCAATCAAAAATTAAAAATCATTAATCGTGAGTACCCGGTAATCACGAATAACGATTTAAGATATAGTGAAAATAATAATAATCTGTCAGTAACATGAGTGACGTGTTATACTTATATTTATTTTATTGCGAATAACACATTCGAAAGATTAATAAAGCCTTGATTACGTATAGCATAATAATAATAATAATTGTGTCTGTCAGTTCTTATTGCGGTCGCCCCTTGTCACGGAGTAGCGTTTGCGTAACCGTTATCAACTTTTCTCGTCTTCGAGATTTAATAAAAAATTGTATGTAAGCTAACGTAAGAGACAGAAATATATGAAATTATTTGTTACCCGTTATAAGTTAAACAAGCATTAATGACTCTAAAATTTCATTAATGAAACTCCTACTGAAAAGTGGCGCATTTCAATGCGTCTACTATTTTTTTGTACTTTACAAGTATTAAATGAAAATATAGTCTACCTGATGCTAGACCTCCCATAGACAATTGTATAAGATCACAAGAAGTATATTAATCCTTGTTTAGCCCTACCTAAGTGTACAGATACCTCAAAGAACTATATATTTTTAGGTTTATGTACTAGTCTAAAGTAGTGGTAAGAATTTACTGCGTCACAATCCTCAAATTAGAACACAACAATATTTTCCACATGGTAAAATTATATAGTTCAAACGGGTAGGTTAGTAGGTGAAGCAACTCTTGTGTTTCAGTGCGAGAGGTGCCGCTGCAGTTAGGATTGCGGGGATCATCGTAGTTCTTAAGAGTAGCAACGCAACAACATACGATGTTGTTTAGGATTTTGGCCCTCTTTAAGGCTATATATATTTTTTTATTGTGAAAGAGTAAGAAACATGCAGCAAGAAGCATGCAGGCCACCTGATGTAAAGTGGTCACTGCAGCCCATGGACAACCTCGTTCAATCTTAAATAGTACAGAAGTTCTATTTAAAGATGGACGCGGATGCGTTCCTACTCTTGAGGACTAAGATGGTCGCCTCCAATATTGTGTATCAACCACACCTCCCCAACCGAAACACAATACATGACGAACATGTTGCTTTACGACGAGTTACGAGTGTGGCGGTGGGGCCGCCCCGGGCGAGCTCTGACGGCTCTACCACCTTAAAAGATTATTTGTAGATGTTCATATACTGCAATAACTATTTAGCATCAAACGGCCTGCTTTCTTAATTGTGTCACTTTATAAATGTCGCAGAATACAAAAGAAATTGTCTGGGATAAAATAACATATAAAAAACTAGCAAAGTTACCATCGGGCTTCTATTACAGTGTAAAAACATTAACAAGCTGCAATACAGTCAAATAAATTACGAGAGCGCCATCCATGTTCCGAATTCCGGCCAGCTTAATTTCTTTAAACTAGGTCTCATTACTTATCGTTAATTGGAACTTTTTAAAGCACTGGGTTCCAGCCAACTATCGGCTATGTTAATAGATGTGACTGCAATGCATATTTTATTTAAGTGTAATTGAATAACATTTGTTGCATATGAATTCTGAAATTAATAGTAAGTACTCTCGTGGAAATAATGTAATTGTGGTTATGACCTTAATGAATATCTTAATTATGTTTTACTACCTTTTACCCGCTACTTTGTCCGTATCATTATTTATTACGCGATAATTCTTCGGAATTATTATTTGGAATCAAAACAATTTATCTACCTAAAATAAAATAATCAATTATGGCCTATGAAGTTAAAAAGTAACATACATTGCATTTTAGGTGCTGTTACTTAATGTTCAAAAATACTAAAAAAGTAAATAAAACATTGGAATTTTCAAATCAAATTAAGGATTGGTTGATATGATCTGCATTCGGTACACTCCAATTGGTACATAAAAAATGTTCTTATAGTTCTAAAATTATTTTCATAAATACAAAATAACACCTGTCATGAATATTGATAATAGATTTATTACGATATTAGATTGCTATTGGTTTATTCAAATGGATAATATTGTTAAATTAACATATCAATGATACCTAGACTTCGCGTCTAATACACACACAATTATTTATCCCAAGAAGTGGATCTTCGGGAATATTGAGTATCAAAATCAATAGCACGTGTGTGTGTACGTTTTAAGGATACTAAACTAAGTAGGTGTTAATATGAAGTCTCCGATGTCTCAACACAAATGGATCTATTACATTTTAAGTTTTGCTGATAAATCTTGATATATTAAATTATAATAACATTTATCGGTCAGTCTCGAAAGGCCAATTGCTAGATGTCGCCATCTTATAATTGGCGCCACCCAAGCCGATCTCATACCTTCTGAATATAACAGATTCCAGCTTTTTTCTTGATGTCTTCAATCCACTTAGTTTTGGGCGACTTACGCTTGTTTTACTGCGACGTGATCGCCATTGTAGAATCTTTCTTCCGTTAATTCTTTCAGCAATTATTCTTATGTCCGGTCCACTATTATTAACGTCACTTAAAAAAATAAAAATTATGTGGGGCATGTACAATACGAAATTACATTAAAGTTCAATAAAACCGTCCAAAGGCTTTTGTGCAATTATATTTCGCACAAATCAAGCTGCGGCCAACATTATGTTTCTTAAAAATCATAGATATTCTAAAATGTACATTTCATATACATATAGTAGACTATGAAAACATACAGTCGGGATATTAATAGAATTATGAGAAACCAAATTATTTTATCTTTGCAGGTAGGTATTTCAATTCAAATTTAGCATAAACAAGTAAAATATGAAAACGTGGAATGCAAAAAATTTACTTTAAATAGGTACAGTTATTCAGAAGTACCTAAAGACTGAAAATTCATGTTTTATAAATGTTGCCCTTATTTCATAACGACTCTTTTCTTTCATGTCGAATTGAATAGCGGATACAGGCAAAAATCTCAACCGTATAAAGTAGCCTCAACACAAGAATCCGAGTCGTTCTTAAAATTACGTAGGTAGCGTCATGAAGTGGTGTTGCGTAGGAACGCCTTTGTTTCGTTAATTACTGACCGCGGGCCCGCAACTGCCTCACTCGTATATTCTGTACCTTTAGTACAAGCTTTACGCGAAAACGGAATGTATAACCGAAAACTAAGATCCTCCATACACCCGTTAGGAGGGCCTCTACTGACACTTTTCTAAACTAAGATCTGATAGTACAACTAATCATAAATTATCTTGGATTTCACAAAATAGCGTATAAATTTTATCTCACTTGTTTGCTTATATATACAGAAATTAAAATATGTGTACGGAACGGCATAATTATAGTGTTTATTTGATTACAATATCGAAAAATTTGTACTATGAAATTTTAATTCACAAACTTGTCACTAGAGGCTTTGCCTCTAGAAGAGAAACTTACTTTAGATTACTAATCTCGGATTCGACTAAAACTCATGGTAGGGTTACAGGGGAAATCGTTTACTAGACATTTCATATAAATATTGATTATATATATTTTAAGTCAATATTTTTAGAAAAATACATCAGATAAAATATATATTCAGAAGTAAATGACGCGAACGCAGGCTACCACGTTGTAAGTACACTTTTATATGTCCCGGCTTAACAGTGAATATAAAACTTTTGGACATTAATTTATACGTTGACCCGAGATCATGTCGTTTTGAACTTGAAGAAAAAACAAATAAAAATGAAGGAATTCGTTCTTTTTAGTGACACAAGAACCGCTATGTGATTACAATTTGAGGTCAACGTAGCATTTTAGTAATTATGAACTGAATTCACTCGCGCATTTCTAAAAGTTACTTTAGCTCTGACCACACATGTATATTATATGAAATTTTCCACATCCATTTGGCACAAAACTAGACTGAACAAATTTTGCATAAAATTAGCATAAGTATCTAATAGTTTCACTGAAATATACATTCAATTATTTTAACATACCTACTGAAAATATACGTATGCCATTACTATTGACAGTGTTTTAACTATTTATTTATGATAATGGTATTTACCTTGTTATCCAATGTTAATACACATAGGCATGCATGAAATAAAAAAATGCGTTCATTTTGTTTTGAAAGCAATGAATCAGAAGTTTTACGTACCTACTTTGATTTCAACATACAGTTTCAGCATCATTCATATTATTTATATGAAAGTGTAGCCAAAAGCTGAATGGATTAAATTAATTCAAGTAACCTAATTAGCCTGCACACTAAATCTCAAACTCACAAAAAACTCACTCTACACGAAGAATAACGTCCGAGAAAAAATTGAGGTGCATTCACTTGCATTGAAGCAACATGAAACAGCAGCTTCTCATTAGAAGTGGAATACGAAATGTTTATTTTTGTGATTTTTATGCAAACAACACGTACAACACAACCCTCATCTACATTTTTTTATTCGTGTGTATTTTCTTTTTTATTACTTTGTACTTTTGTAATTTCAGCTTCTAGTTTCTTGGATACTCATCACTATATTTATTAAATGCCTATCCTTCTTAGATGATCACAAAACTGCCTCATCTTTTTGCCTCCTTTTCTTTTGTAAACATTAATAACTAGAAAATC
Organism: Phocides pigmalion okeechobee; assembly: GCA_018251015.1. Lineage (NCBI taxonomy): Eukaryota > Metazoa > Arthropoda > Insecta > Lepidoptera > Hesperiidae > Phocides > Phocides pigmalion. The sequence continues at coordinate 17,400 of DWON01003454.1, forward strand.
ATTAGTCCAATTTACATAAACATTGTTCTATAATCTTGTTCGATATTCGTATAAGTACTCGTATATTTAAGAACTATGAGTGACCATTATCCGTAATAATTTAGATCTTAGCCTGAAAAAAAACGCGTTTACTATTTGTTGTGTGGTTAATTAATTATTCATTTGTCATTGTGTGTTGTGACAGTTCGTCGCACTCGAGACTTGGGTACTACAAATATCATTTAAGTACTTGTTTGATTCTCTGCTACTATTAGACTACTATTTCTTTTCAAATAAATTATGACATCAAAAGATTAAATCCAAAAAATAATACCAGTTAAAGGAATAAGTATGCGTTCATACCCGTAAATAGGAGCTAATTAAAAGTATACTGTACTGTGCGTCTACTAATTCTAAAAAAGAGTAGCACTGATTTAGAATAGGCAGACTGTAAAAGAGCAGTCTTAAAGGTTTTTTTTTTATTGCGAAAGAGTAAGAAACGGGCATGCAGGCCACCTGGTGTTAAGTGGTCACTGCTGCCCATGGAAAACCACGTCCAATCTCAAATAGAACAGAAGTTCTATCTAAGGATGGACGCAGATGCGTTCCTACTCTTGAGGACTAA
>DWON01003455.1:0-18003 GCA_018251015.1 Phocides pigmalion okeechobee
GAAACACAATACATGAAAAACATGTTGCTTTACGGCGGGTTGTGAGGGTGGCGGTCGTGCCGCCCCGGGCGAGCTCAAACAGTTCTACCACCTTTCAAAATTTCATATTTTAATGTGTTGAGTTACGGGTCTTCTATATAATAATACAACAATTAATGCAAAAGTATTGTAAGTTTTCAAACAAACTAGAACAATTTTAATAAGAAATGATAAACAGTATATATCGAAATGTCACACTATCGTCGCAAATGGACGATATGCATAAGATAAGAGGACCTAAATTTTAATTAACAAATTTGCCCATAAATATTACTTTCAACCGTTTTATATAGCGTATCTTACGCAAATACACATTTATTACTATACAAACTCATATATCAATTAATTACGACATTTATTAACATCGGATCCTTTTGTAAGCGCCATTTTGAAAGTTACTTAGCAATTTACTTTGTAACCGAAACATAAGTTGCCTAATCAGAGAATATGTTGACATGTGAATAGCAATAAACATCTTCGCCCATTATACCTAACGAGCAGTGAGTAGTGAAAAAATTTCATCATTAAATTGACCTTCGGCCAGCAAGCACTCGTTAAATATTATTTCATAACGGCACCGAATTCGGGTTTCAATGAATAGAAACGTTGTGACACACAACAAGCGAGTTTCACATTAAAATGTCAATTAAATGGGTTCACAATATTTTTAATGAATTTGTACATAATTATAATGTACATAAAATGAGTTAGCTAAGATTGAGGCGCTAACATCATACACACAGTTTTTAAGTAGCATCTTCAGAGTTACGATGACCTATCTAAAACATATTTTGGCAAATCTATATAAATAATAAAATTGTAACTGATCCTTGTCTGTGCATGGAAGAGAAAACTATAAGAAGACTTTAGCAACAGAACCTAATAATAGATAAAATTAGAAATAGCAAAATCGATTTCGATGCGGTTTTTAGTAATGTCATACAGTAAAGCTTCACTAAACATTTAGTGTTCCGTTTCATTGCAATCGGTCTATAAATAAAAAAAAACGTCAATTTACAACTAGCGGATGTTAGTAAATGATTTTTTTTTCTGTTTAAAGCCGATGTGAATGAAATCGTGGGTAGGTAGTTTTTTTTTAATGACTAACTAATAACCTAATGAAACGCAGTCTTGTCATCCGATGAAAATCACTCATTGTCAGTGGCGGATTTAAAAACGTTCAGGTATAAGCTGTACAGGTTTTGCCGCCCTTTTGCCTGTAAAATTGTCATGTCTCACATTATTTTTACAATCCAAGGATTCCGTAAAAATTACACCAAAAATATTTTTTAGGTATATTTTTTAGCTAATCAAAGCTCAATTATGTACGAGCGGGGTAATGTATGCTACTTGCACAATAATGTACATTTGGTAAACGTGAATAAATAACCTTTATTATGCGCTTACCGCTTACAAACAGTTAAAAATAATCTACTTGGTCAAGTTATTTATAATACCTTTTTGCACGATCTTTTGTTGGCAAAATACATAAGACGTAATGACATGACGTGGTTAGCACAGTCTTGTCCTACTCTACTGACATAAAAAATTAGGTACATACCCGACCATAAGTGAAGATTCTTCTGCGCTGCATCCTCTTCTCCATTTTTACAAGATCTGACCAACTCGAATATTGCTACCAACGTTAAAGTCAGTAATAAACCGTAAATTAACAGCTGTATCATTTTTAACACTGTTTTTCTCCAAAAAAAAAATGGCAATTTTCAATTTTCAAATATGAAAACATGGACTTTCGGAAACGTAAACAAGTTAAATAGACGCGATATTTTTCCTTTTTATTTCAAGATATAAACCAATATTAATTTCAAAATAAAAAACTTTTTACGAACACAAATAGTTCCAACGGCGTTTTGACATCAACTATACACTGCGGCACTCACCTTGTTCGTTCCGGTTTCGACGTCCTTTATTACAACTTTGAACTTGAAATTTTAAAGACTCATGCACACGAAGATATAATTTTATATAAGGCTGTATGAGACTTACTTTCATACTTATATGACTACAAAATAAGTTGCAAGAGCTCTCCTTCAAAGCCTGTGATAATGGCTTATCCTTCTGTATTCCAAAGAGCCCGTTGACAATATCTGCTGTGACACAGGTAACCCGTCTGCTATTTCGTAACTTTTCAACATATAGTACGGTCTATATTCCTTAGTTAGACTAATTTATTAAAAAAGTGACTTGCAGCCCTTTCACACCTTTCAATTTATCAAATCACGATCATGTAGTACTATTAATCTATACCAAGAAGAAAAGAAGAATGTAAAAAAATGAGAAAAGAATCCAAGAATCTGTAATAATCTCTTTTTACTAAGATGGAGAAACTGATTAGTGGTAATTGTCACACCTCAGTAGTTAACCCCAAATGTTACTAAAATTTGAAACTTCTAGGTTTGTAATTTGCAACTAACAAGGAGACGACATGCAAGCTTGCTAATTTCTCTACATAAAATATCTAACCTCATTCTAAGTTATATGTATTTTCTTTTAAAACATAGTAAAAATATTTCCTGTAACAAAATATTAATCAAAGGGACCTTATTAGAAGACATAAAACAAATTGTCATATTCTCGTGATTACCCATGAAATTACCAGAATGGCCATAATTCGTTCAAGGTCAAGATTGTAATTTAATAACGCAATTGCGAGGTGTGGAACACCACAACACGGCTACAAAGTGGGGGTACACGCGAGGACATTAGTAGTCTCCAAAAAATCTATTTATAAAACTCCACTACGCTTCTCGTGATAACTAAGATTTAACATCTTCAAATGCAATGACGTCCTGCAAACCCAAACGTAACAAGACTACACTGCTGCCATGACAGAAGGCATATCTTCCAAGACATAATAAATATACCGACTGCTATGATAAAATTATAAATAATGAACACCGGCTTTCGCAGTTTTCTAATGTTTATTGTAGAGAAAAAATAGTGCACACAAAATGAAATAACAAAATATATGTCGATGCGATATTTTTTTTTCATTTAATTTTTTTATGTAACATTTATAAATATGGATATATCATTATGTCTGTATAAAAGGACATGTATTGTGTCGCTTACAGTACCTAAAAATCTACCATACCATAGATACGTTGCTATTCTTGAGGACTAAGATGTTCGCCTCTCCAAAGTGCAGCCGGCAACCGCACCTCTCCTACCGAAACACAATTAATGTTTTACCGCGAGTTATGCGGGCGGCGGTGGTACTTCCCCGGTTGAACTACGGTTCGCCCACCTTTAAACTAACCTAATATTATTTGTATTATAATAATGTCTATACAAGCACCTACAAATCTGCCACTTGGTAACTTTACCTAACAGAATATGTTTCTTATCAAAACCACTACTGTCCAATCAACGATTGTCCCGTCACTGGACTCTGGTCATGCAGGCCAATTACGTATTGGTAGACTTCACACATCTTTTAAAACTTTATGAAGCGAATAATTATTGCGATATGAACAGTGCTCTCCATTAAATATAACTTGTAAACGTTACATAAGATAGGCGAAGTAAAGCCAATTCGCCAAGTTGCGAAGATTCCAACGTAGTCTTCAGAGGCAATTGTCCTGTTAGGGAACTTGATAACAAATTCTTATGAGATTCAGAATCAGGTGACTTGTAAAAACAAAATTCATTTATCACAGTATGAAATGTGAGATCAGGGATCACCACAAGCCGTCCAAACATTACATAAAAACCAAACAAATGGGTAAGTAAATTATTATATTAAGCAGCGAACAAACAAGTTTTATGACGTTTATGTAATTTAAGTAAAGTATACAAGGTCAGTTCTGTTGGCGTTGTGAACTTCCTGATAACAATTCGCCAAACGCCTTGTTTTAAGGTACCACGTTATTTTTCATACAATACTTATGCTTTATATTAAGTACGCTATAATAATTACATGCGTTTGATTATTATATGTCGTTTTGTTGGTTTCTTTTCGATTAAAATAATCCATAGCATATCACAACAAATACGTGCATTTTAAATGATTGGATACATTTAATAGTAATCATAAAACCAGCTTATAAAAAGCCTTTAATAATGGTAGGCCACTCCTTAACAATACTTGTTTTACCCTGACATTATCATCATTACTCCTCTACGATAAGCTAGTTAAACAGGCATTTTAATAACAAACATTAACTTAACGCTTGAACTTAGAGCCTGCTACAGACTACATAGCAATATGTCATTTGATAATCTTGCTTTAAAAGTCTTTTACTTTAAGTACCTATAACTAATTTTGATCATGTTTCAGTTACTAAATTATATTTATTAACATATAGCCTAAAATGAGACCAGAAACACTGTGTATAAAAAGTCACATTACGCATAACACAAAAAAATTAGATGGACATTAAGTACCTACTATCCTACCTTTTATGTTTTTTATTTATTTATTTATTTGTTTAGACATACCAACAGCAAAACATACAAACACATATAACATACAACTAAACAGATAATACTTGTATGTAAGCCAATTATAGGCATGTAGAGCAATCTCTTAAATCTAGTATTACTGTTAGAGCAGTTATAATTTTTTTATTATAATTATATAAATAAAAAAAATGAAATATTACTAGATACTAATGAGGAATTTTAAAATTTAAATTACAAAAAGAAATTTTGTCTTAAATTTATTTTTGAGACCAAGACATATGTCGTGAAAAATATCAATATTTTCAATTAATGCATTTGCTCGGTTGTAATCAGTACAGATTTTTGATAAACGAGAGTATGTTGAAAAGAAAAAACCCTTCGAAAGAATAGCTATTAGAAATATAGTCATAAGTAACTATCCAATTAGTGCAGAAAAGATATTTTAAATTTTTAAATTGATAAAAAGGATATAATAGCATTTCGCAAAGGCCAAATGCCAAATTGCGTAAACTGAAGACGATAATGATAGCAGATTACACGTTCACGAGCTAAAATTACAATTTTATGGTTTGCAATTTTGGTTTTGAAATATTTACGGCAGGAACCATTACCTAAATATTGCGCGATACATAAAATAACGAAGATCCTATTACGTGCAATATGAAGATACCTACTTTAAAGGTCTAACCGCATTAAAATAACTTTACTTTCATTAAATTACAATATATAATGTATGTATATTGATTTTGTGAAATGAAATAAAAGACGAGCACCTTTTAAAATTTTGTTAAAAATCTTGTAGAATATCTAGGAACCTATTGAACCGGACTAGATGGATCACATGCCACAAAGGTACCGTAACTTCCACTGAGTTTGAAATTAACAACGTATTAAGCAAAAAAGTATAGAATTTAAACTTAAAAAAATACATGCCCAGACCGGAGATATTTGATACAAAATGTCATTAAAATGTTAATTTTATATGTCTCTATTGTACATAAATATATCTTTGAGAGAACTGTAGTTCGACCGGGGAGGTATCACCGCCGCCCTCATAATCCGCTGTAAAACATTACTTTTGTTTCGGTTGGAGAGGTGCGGTTGCCGGTTACACTTTGAAGCGAGGCGACCGTCTTAGCCCTTAGGAATAACAACGCATCTATGGACGAGCGTAGATAAGATTTCGGTCGTGATTGTGGTTGTAAGTGGGTGTCTATGGGCTGCGCGTACTTAACATCAAGTGGTTTGCATGCTCGTTTGCTACTCTTCTCATATAAAAAAATCGTCATTATATATTTGTACGTAATTTTAGGATAATAAATGAATTATGTGCGTTTTTTAAGTTAATAATGACTAACATACAGTATAATATAATTTTTGAAGTCACTACGCTCCCAATTCTCTATTTTAGATTTAATTAAGTATAAAGTCTTGAAATTAAAAAATCGTGTAAGGATATTCATAAGCAAAATACCTCGGATAGCTATTTTGGCATAAGACATTGACATGTATTACGACTTTGACACTGACAACTGACAGCCATAACAAAAACAAGGGCTACGTTGATTACGAAGCGTTTATTTATTTTCTTTCAAGTGATATTACGAATACACAATGGAGAAAGAGTTAGACAAAGTAGTGGAGGAGATAATGGTGACACCGAACGTGCAGGGCTGTTTGGTAGCGGATCATCAGGGGTTGTGCTTAGCAGCTAAAGGAACTGCACACGTCGACTCAGCCGGAATTGTGGTAGCGATATCGGAACAAGCGTGCAAAATTCAGCCGAATTTAAAACCGCCCACTGTGTGCTTGGAGACCGACAACAAGATATGCCTTATCCAGCGGCATGGCACCATCACGGGCGCGGTGTTTAAGCAAAAAGCTTAGTTTTCGCATGTGTAGCAGATAAGTAATTCCTTAAGGTCTACGCCAGCCCTAGATGCGACGATGTCTGTTATACTGTGATTGTTGTTCTATAAAATGTATGTTAATGTAACTAAATACCTTAATGTTCTATATCAATAGTCAATGGATCCATAATTGATCTTAAATACCAGTCGCAACATTGATAAGGGTACCGTTTAAGGATCAAATGTATCGACGTTATTAACAATAGGTACTATTATGACAGGTAGACTACAATACTGAACCTGAGCTTAAACAATTTTGGTGGTATTTGCTGCAGTAAAGTTCTCTTAACATTTGGTGTATGTTCCATTCGACTCAATAATAAATAAAAAGTTTTTTTCATTTCAAAGTTAATGTACAGGAGAACGTGACAACTTTTATTGTTAGAAAATTCATGAAATTTGAATTCACATACATTAAATCCCACATAAAGAAAATCGCAGGCAGAAGCTACTCGACAATACTGCATTTTATCAATATATTGCTGAAGTTTTTCAATAGATACTTTTGGTAGTATCAATAATAAGTGGTTGCAATATTACTATAAATATTGTGACTAGTTTTTGAGACAAGTATTTTATGGACTACTCATAAATAGTCCTTCAAATTCTAATACAACTGTCAAAAATAATGTTTGTTGTAACAACTGTACTGTAATTCTTTTCAGATAACTTGTATATAGATAATTGATCCAAAAGCTAATATAATTGTGGATACCTTATTTACCGTAAATATGTAATTGCTGTAAGTACTTCTAAATAAAAAATATAAATATAAAATGGCTTTTATTACAATCTGTAGCTTTGATCTATATTATCTGTCTGATCATGCATTAATTCTTATTTCTGATTATCTCTTTATGATCTGGTTGTCTTTTATAATATATTGATTATCAAGTTTGTCAAATATTCATTTTGACAAATTTGATAACCAATAAATGAATATGTATGACTTTAAACTGAATGTGGATGGCTGAAGGGAGCACATAATATTAAATAGTTTACATTCATGTTTGCTACTCCTGCCATATAACAATCAAAAAGTATAATTACAACTCCAATTTTTGCCAAGCAGGTACCAAGTTCATATCAGTGTTTATACAGATCTGTACCCATTCATTGTTTTTTTAACACCGACTGCGGCGCGGATATATGTTTATGATCGGATCGGTTATTTGATTAGACTGAAGAAGATACGCCGACAAATTACCGAAATATTGTATTTTTGTAGCATTTGTGTATCATCTACGAATACACAGACGTAATGTCCGCGCCCAGTCTTGTAGCGCCGACGTAAAAACAGCACTTTTGTTCGCTTGTAATCCATACAAATTTGTTCGTACAGCACAGGTGTGTAGTAGGCGATGGCGCGTCGAGCCCAGAATTATACAGCAGTGTTGTAGCCGCATGGAAAGCGTTAAAGAATTTACCTAGGCGTCCAGCTCATTGAAGAGTCCACTTCCTAGGGTAGGCAAAACTTTTGAAAATGGGCATTTCTCAGCTTTTTCTCTCCCTGGCTACGCCTCTACTGAACAACCGAAACGTAAGATATGCTGCACGGCACCCACCAGTGGAAACTTACGTAAATACAGAAATTTAATAGATCAGAAATTTAATACTAAAGAGAAATTTGAATCCCAAGTGACATGGTCCTCGCACAAATATACCCACGTTAGCCATTGCCACGTTAAATTTCTAAGGGAATATACCGCATTGACTCCTGGGAATGCAGGTCAAGCCCGAACCACTTCACTGGCAAATTTTATTGTTTACAAACACCAAGATCAATTTTAAATCAAAGATTTTTAAAGGTGGGAGAATTATAGTTCGACCAGGAAGGTACCATCGCCGCCCTCATAATTCACCTAAAACATTACTTGTATTTCGGTTGCCGGCTACACTGAAGCGAGGCGGCTATTTTAGTCCTCAGGAGTAACAACGTATCTACGTTTGAGCTCAGATAAGATTTCTGTCGTATTTGTGGTTGTACGTGGATGTCTATGGGCTGCGACTACTTAACATCAGATGGTTTACATGCGTGTTTACTACTCTTCTCACATAAAAGAAGTAACATAAAGTCTCACATAAATTCTTCAAGAAGAGAGTGAATAGGCTTCTACTAAATGCGCTCAACAAGGACTTCATCACCACTTACCATCAGGTGGGATCGTCGTCAAGTACTAACTTATACAAGATGAAAAAAACTATATCAATATCACTGATTCAAAGGCAAATAGGATGGAAGAAAGGATGTAACACAAAATAACACAAAATCTCAATATACACACATTTATTACAGATATACCTTCCTAAACAGTAACATTAATCGACGAAACAATTCTATAACCGCTTACTCTACAACTATTACTTACTCGTACATGATTCAACTGCAAATCAATGGTATTCATATCATACTAATCAATAATAAACAGTATTATTTCGTTATATTAACAATTCATTATGATTTCGATTATAAATAACGATCTTCAAATATTGGATATCTGAAAATAATTTCTCAAAATGGATAATTTGCTATGAATATTATAAGCATTATTAAAACAATTCACACTGAGTATGTTTTTATTTATTTATATTATGACCATAGATTAATTTATCTATGTAACAGACAAGTCATACATTATACAATGAATCCTATAATAATTGTCTGTAATTTGAAAATTATGTAAAATGTCTCACAAGGTCAGATCAAGTTTAGCAAAAGCTACATGAACAATACAATTTATTTATAATATTTTACTTGATTAGAATTTCAAAGATAATAACATTTTACCATAGAGATGTATAGAGCATCATCATTTTAATAGGTTTCAAAATTAATTTTTAGTCTTAATTCATAAGGACATGTCAAATTTCATTTTTTAATGTCACCTGAAAACAAACGATGTTTTTAAATCATCTAAAGTTTCATAATAACATGACTTTGGAAATGATTTTCAAACTGTATCAAAACAAAATAATATATGATGAATCAAAGTGGTATTTGTAGATATTTTAATATAACTGATATGCCAATTGGTTGTCAGCCATTACACAATTTAGATGCATTTATGGCGTTTTCTTAGTAATTATATTTTTATACACAACATTTAGGACGTGGATAGTATCGAGTACCACACCTTTCTAGAGAAGTTGGACAGTCATTTTAAGAAAATACCATAAATACATTCATATATAAATAAACGCATGTTTAATGGCTGACAAGTAACTGACATCAGTCATATTAACATATGTTCATTTACCACAATTAATATATTTACCTAATAATTAAACCAATAATAAATATCACTATAAAAAATCTATCGATGATGATTAATTAAGACATGGCGTGAGGAAGGAAGGCGTCAATAGGACAAAGATAGCTGCCAGCGATAATAATTAAAACAATATAGACATTAAACACAGAACAAATTCTCATACAATGGAGTAACATAAATTCTAAAAATAGTGCTAGCACTAACATTACGATCAATATAATCACTTCGTTAAAAGCATACATTATATACAAATTATAGTAATAAATGGAATAAGATATAAATATAATATTTAAAATACAGTCTACGAAATATTATATTAAAATAGGGAAGCACAAAAAATAATATACCAATCAAAATAGAAATAGTACCAAGTAGAACTAAGTTACAAATTAACTTCAATTGACATCATATCAGTGTTAATATAATTAATTCATTGACTCAAACCGTTGACCCCGAAAAGACTGCATACGTCACAGCAATTGTTTTTAAACAAAGCCTCTGTAAAGGTAAGCCACCAAATAGGATTTGTAAAAGAGAGAAGAGAGAATGATTTGCCAATCATACATACAATGCACTGAGCGTACACTCACGAACAATTAAATTTGCATTTTTTTATAGATATGTTTTGCGACTTACCAATCCAAAGGCGTTGATCAAATACAAAGCAAATCATCGTCTTACACCTGAATTTCACATTCAATCCTTAACCTTAGGTCGTGACCAATCCGCGGTTACATGCGATTGATGGGTTGATCTGTGTCTAAATAACGCTCTACAAACCTTACCTGAGCTGTCACACTCAATAGATGGATCGAAAATCCTATCTTAGATAGCTAAAATGGACTAAGATTGATTATTAATTTCGGACGTATGTCGATAAGCTGAATTGAAAAACGAAACAGTACAAAAACAAGAAGAAACGAGGAAAAGAGACGATTATTGGTGTATTTCAATGTAGTCATGAAATTAAGTAAAATTTTAGAGTGCCAGTCACTAGTTTAACATTATATGGAACAATTTCATGATAGATACAGACAATAGCAGTCCATCGGGTCATACACGTAGCCTGGGTGTGTGAGCGGAGATTTAAACCTAAAATATAACTAAAGACTAGGGTCTATCTTAACGCGATAATACTCATACCATTGCCTTCCTTCTACATATATTACAAGTATATCAATTACAGTACATAACAGTGACATTAATCAATAAAATGCAACTCTTTTTGGAATAATTCTCTATAGGTTAGTGCACCATTTATAATCTATGATACGAATAAAAAGCTAAATCAAAATCTCTTTATAGTATATTTTCAAAAAGTCAACAGTTAAAACATTTGACAGTATTTATGCTATATCAAAAATGATCCAATTGTATGTATAATGATGTAACGGGAAAATATAGTTGTTAAAATGACAAACAATCAATGCGATTAAATACATATTAGCCTCACAAAATCACATAAAATACACGATAAACAAAAATAAAAATTGTTTTACTAAACACTAAATTCAAATAAATCAGTCTAACATACCATGCGAAAATAAACTAATATATAATATGCCAATCATTTATGAATGTTTATAGATATGTTGCGTTGAAGACATAATTTAATAATTATCTTTTATCCTTTTAAATACTGTCTTGTGAGCAAAACTGTATATATACTACGTGTGCTATACTTCACATCCAACTACGAACAATCATCTACAATACGTACTGTTAACGATATCTTAATTCACTTTCCCGCTAAATCCTGCTAGTGTGCTGCAAGTCTACTCTGAACGCACGAAGTATATTTCGTGTTTCGTTTCGTCATATTGCTACTCGGAACAAACATCGCGCGCTAAATCGAGATCGTGCATACCTTTCATTCCTTCGTAATTTCCCTACACCGAACACACGAAACGAAGAAATTGACATTGACAACTTAATAATTATAACGTGGTAACGTGTTTCGCCGAGACCACGAGCCACGATTCGAAATATCAGCAACAAAAAATCGATAATCGTGATTACCGAATACCGGGTACCAATAAAATGTATAAATTCCGCGATAATATTAGTTTACAATTAATAATCATATTCAAGATAATTATAGTTTATTTTTGTATAAAAACAAGTACGGAACACAAAACATAGATTACGTTTAACGATGTATTGTTTTATTTACTTAAATGAAAAAACATATATATTTTCAGTCCACAAAATATGTTATTATAAATGACTCCATTTTTGACAATCAAAGCCGATTTACTGACTTTACATTTTATCTTTGATATTTATTAATTAATGTACGTAAATACCTTTATAATTAATAATGAAATAAAATATTTAAATTTGAATAAATCTCAATGTCAAAGCTCTATACCGAAGAGGTGCGTAAAAAAAGCGGTTAAGAATATAGTTTTGTTTCGTGTTTTGTTCGTCTTTCGTTGCGGCCGAAGTTCGTACGATATGTCCAGAGTAGACCTGCTTTTCGATAAACGAAATAACCATTTATTGTTATATTGCCATCAAAACTTATAGTATTTCCATACGTTCAAAATATTTTCAATTAAACTGTCCTAGTCGCAAACGAGGTCACTACATGTTATAAATCGCTGCAGACCGACACTCACTACCAACTTCAAACATGGCCGAAGTACCATTTGAGTTCGTACGTAGACATAGACGCGTTGCTAATGAGGACTAAAATGATCGCCTCGCTTGTGAATCGAGCCGGCAACCACACATGTCAAACCAAAACACAAGAATTGCTTGTCTTGAGGACTGCGATGGTACCTCCCCGTCGAACTATACTACGATCAATTTGGAAGATGCTAACGACATCTACAAGCATTGCGTACAAACCACCATTAAATATCAGTACTACAGTATGAACACATTTTTATATGCGTTCATTGGGATTTTTTAAAATTATATAATTAGTCCCACGATAGATCGACGCTGTCGGTGACAAGAGGGCTGGTTCATATCTCGCGCAGAGATTTGCGATCGCTATTCAACGCGGGAATACGGCTAGCGTTCGTGGCACCATGCCGCATGATCACGGACTTCCTTTAGGCTTTTATTATAATAACTTTTAAGTTTATTGTATTTAGTTAATAAATATAATATTTATGTTAGAATACTTCTATATAATTATTTATTAATTAATATTCTATTATAGATATTGGCATTTGTTCCAAAATATTTAATTGAAAAAAGATATGAAGTATTGGAGTATGAAAATAATATTTAATTACTATTGCATGCTGTAATAACGACTCAAAATGGATTATTACATAGTCGGAGAGTTCTGGACTGCGGCAGTTTTTGAGCCAATTTAATCCGTAATTGGATTAAATTAACTAAAACACTGCCACAGAGAGTAAAGTTAAGTTAGAAAATAAATTGATATAGAAAGAAGACATTTTAGATAAAGTTTTAAAGAGACCCGAAAATAAATCAGTACAATTTGGAATGCTTTATGATATGCGACGAAATATATCTACTCACACCTTACACGACTTAGTTATAATCATTTTAATGTGAAGAGTGGCAAATGAACATGCAAACCACCATGGCCATACAGTCCATAATGTTAACACTTTCTCTGCGGCGTACAACACTTGTGCATTGCACGGCGTAACATGCTTGAGGTTTGTACACACCTGTGTTGTACATACAAATCTGTATGGATTCCAGGCGAACAAAGTGCTGTATTTACATCGGCGCTACAAGATTGCGGGCGGACATTACATATGTATTCGTAGACACTACACGGATGCTAAAAATACAATATTTCGGTGAATTGTGGGCGCATCGTCAGTTTACAGACATAAGCTCCAGTTTAGTGCCGCCTCTCGTAACGCTGATCTAATATATGAAGACCACAGTCAAAGTGTTAATTCTCTGCAACCCATGCACGGCCACAAACCTCAAACAGGATTGAACCTCAGCTCGTGCATAGATGCATTGCTACGCTTAAGGACTGAGATGGTAACCTCGCATAATTGTAACTCTTAATTAGAAACGGAAACATATTTAATATACAAATGAGCCCTAGGTTTAGCACGAAGCACTACCAACATTAACACTTAGATTTCGCGAGCCTTTTTTACATTAGGCAATGATTATAATCGCCCAAACCTAAGCATTGGACCATCCAACACTCTAACATCAATATTTAGGCCCATTTATGAAAAATACAAGCCACAGATAACAACATACGGAACAGCTAGACAATGGATTATAATGTTTTATCTATCCAGTACACACGAACTAAACATGTCGCACCTTTAAAATAATAAAAACATATTTGAAAGTAATGGGATTTATTCAGAACTAACTTTTGCCCGCGAAATTCATCAAAGTTTTCCATCAATGAAATTTCATACAATCTTTCACTTCTGACCCACCCAGCAGTACTACAGTTCCGTCAGCCTTTTTCTCTTATATACTTAAAATACATGCTATAATTCCCACTTTTTAAATTTTATATAGGGCTTCATATATTTGTCTGTGTGTCACAAATTAAAAACTAAACCCAACCCACTTCACATTCTGTAAATTTGACTTGGGACTTGAACTAGGTCTTTATTATTTTAAAGGTGCGATATATTAAATAGAATATCATTTGAAAATTCCTCAATAACACATTGCTAAATACTGGCCTCTTCGAAACAGAAGGAAACGTTTAAAGTAAAAAAAAATCACTTAATGTGACTTTGTTACTTAGGTCTTTTTTATTGTAAAGGTGCGATATATTAAGTTTAATTTTAAATTGATATTTGATTAGTGGTGTGTGGACCTATTTATATCCCATTGTTATATACTGTCCTATTAGAAATAGATGGAAACATGGAAAGTATTATATCAAATCGCCCATTTGCGATGATAGTGTGACATCTTAGAAACCTCGATCTTAAAGGAGACGGTTTTTAAACTTTGACCGAGTCTTGACTTTTTAACACGCTTTTAATAGCTTGGGTTGTATCTATGTACGTAACGGATTCTTTGAGCATAATTTTCATCAATTTCCAGACGTCTGAATAATTTGAAACTTTGCAGACGTATGAAGGTCGGATGACAATAATATGAAAATAAAAGAAAAATAAATAATATTTAACTGATATTGCAACAATTCATGTAAAGATAATAATAAGTTAAAAAATTGAAAACTGTATATCTCGAAATGTCACAATCGTCGCAAACGGACGATATTACATATTATGTCGTAAAAAATAATATTTCGATAGTATAGTACTTCTATGGAACATGTATATATCCTTTATAAAGTGTGTGTATGTATGTCAACTAATATACTATGCTTAGACTAACTAACAACTGGGGCCTTAGCACCATCACTAAAAACAAGATTATTACAAGCTTTCTTCAAAATTTTGCATTTCAAAAATTATCTTTGTCTTTACGGCAAAGAATAGACAATGATTCGTTATTTTTAAACCACTACACAAATTAAAAAACAAGATGAGACTTTATGGTGGTAAGGCCCTTGAACTAAAAATTACAATAGAAGGCATAATGCAAAGGAATATCACAAAGGAAAAATCAAGGATTCAATACAAAAATGGCTAATAATTTAACTAACTTAAGATACACAGAAAATATTAATTAAATATTAGAACGCATTTTATTATATTACCGTGCCTTTTTATGAAAAAAAAAAAATTAACATCGTCAAAGTTTAACACTTTCCCTGCGACTTACAACATTGCTTTGTAATGCGCGGTGCAACGCGCTTGCGGCTTGTACACACCTTTGTTATACGGACAACAAAAGTGACGAACAAAAGTGTTGTATTTACGTCGGTCTTACGAGACTGATGGCGGACATTATATCTGTGTATTTATAGATGATATACATGATATACATGCTAAAAAATACAATATTTCAATGAATTATTGGCGCATCTTCAGTCTAGAGAAATAAGCTCCAGCTTAGGCCGGCTCATTCAACGCCGACTCGATCTAAGATATGAGCGCAGCAATCAAACTGTTAATGACGTTTATCAACCAGCCAATCAAACATGTTGATCAAATTAATCAAACGAGTTTGCAACACATTATTGGTTTAACATGTTAATACAGCGAGTCCAAATTTGTCGCTCAATCAACAGACTTTGTTATAAAACATGATCTTTTCATTTATGTTGACGCTAATGGACTTAGATTAGATTTTAATCGTAACATATATTGACTTTTTTTATTTAAATTTGAAAGAAAAACGTATTATTTTTTGTTCAGAATACTATATTTGACGCTGGAAAGAGCTACGAACATTTTTCTTTGAACTGTCATAACGCCATCTTGGTTTTTTCTTGAACTTTTTTTTTATTAAGACGATCGAGACCAAAAGCCAATCACGATTGATCACGACATGAATTACGCGCAATGAAATATTTATAGATTACATAGTATTCTCTGTTTCTGTATACGTTTTGCATCTTTTTACATAGTTTTGATTGTACATCGTTCATGTAAACCAATGCATGTAGTTGAAACCAACATGTTTGTAGCATTTTAAGCGAAATCCAAATAATATTTGTGACATATTCGCCGTAAAACAAGACTAGTTCAGCCAATATATATAAAGAGTGCCGAGAGTTTCTCCGCTGCCTGTTTTCTCCCGGTTAACCTTAGCCAACAGGCGCTCATGGCCGATACTGATTACATTGTACCCTTGACGTTCATTAAGTGTATGTAAATACATTACAATGAAATAAAATATTTGAATTTGAATTTGAATATTGGTCCGTTGCCGCGTTTTCAAAATTTGTAAAAATTTTAATAACATATAAAAAAAACAGAGTTGTAACGTTTAAATGTATAAAAAGATAGAAAATATTCAAAATATAAAGATGAAAACGTTGCAATTAGCATCAGCTACTTCAGCTTTCCTAAGGTTAACGGTAACAAGCTTACATACATTAAAAAAAAATATAAGCATTTATTTAACTTAACTATAGGATCACCTAAGTATTACGTAAACAGTTCATCCCTCACTAGCTTTGACATAGCTGTCATCAATTTTGACTATTTCCCCCTCTGCCAGTTTGAAATTAAGCAAAACTCTTTCACCACCAAACAATAATGACGTAAACATTGGCATAAATATGATTTGAGACTAATGTCATCGCGGAATTTATGCATTTTACTATGTAACGGGTAATCACGATTAAAGCACTTTGTCGATATTACGACTCAATTGCATGGATCGTAGTCATGGTTTATTTGACAGACTTTAACCGTGATAACGATCCATGCAATTAGGTCTGAAATATCATCAATAAAGCGTTTGCATGAGTAGCCCTTACATAGTAAAATTGGTATATATTTTTCAAACTATTCAGGTCTCTTGATTATTATTTGGATAATAAATAAATATTGCTGACGTAATTACCGCCCCCGCCCCCCTCTGTAACACCCATTCATCATCGATAAGCAAAGATTAGCCCCCCCACAATTCATCAAACAAGTAAAGTAAACCCCCCATAAGTGCTTACGTAACACACAAATGACCCGAAACCACTAAAATAATCATAGAAATAACATATCCTAATCATGTTCACCATACATATATTTATCTACCTAAAAACAACAAGACACACGCACTGATATATTTCATGTACTGATTTGGAGGACTTTAGATTTAACAATTGGCAACAATGAGTACAATGAACCTTATCATTATTACAAAAAGGGTTTTGAAATATCATCACTATTAACAAAATTAAATCACATAATTGAATCATGAAAAACCAATTATCATTGATTTTAAACTAACATTATCGCGGAATGTATAGATTTTTTTATTTGAAAAGAGTAGCAAACGAGCAAACAACCTGATGTTAAGTAGTCGCAGCCCATAGACATCCACGTACAACCGCAAACACGACCGAAATCCTATCTGAACTCGAACGTAGATGCGTTACTACTCCTGAGGACTAAGATTGGTCGCCTCGCTTCAAAGTATAGCCGACTGTTTAGAATACATTTTTTTTATTGCAAGACAATTGCCTCACAGCACCTTTAGAATAATGATGAACTTCAAATAAAATAGGGAAATATGAAATAAATATTCCCTTCCATATACATTTTGTAGGAAAACAAAACTTTTGAGGCGTATTTTTAGAAAGTTTATATAAAGGTCACTATTACTGTAAAGGTGCAACATTACATTAGATTAAGTTTACATTTATTAGCAGTAATCATAGTTATGCCAATACAAGTCACAATACAAAAAAATATATCAAATAATAAATAATTATGACTCGCTAAGACGGGATCAGTACAAATTAACAATTCAAGCCTGCCAGATATGTTTTGCTTATTAAAAAAGTACGTGAGTTA
>DWON01003456.1:0-17999 GCA_018251015.1 Phocides pigmalion okeechobee
GGGAGGTGTGGTTGCCGGATACACATTATTGGAGGCGACCATCTTAGTCCTCAAGAGTAGGAACGCATCCGCGTCCTTCCTTCAATAGAACTTCTGTTCTATTTGCGATTGGACGTGGTTGTCCATGGGCTGCAGTGATCACTTAACATCA
Source organism: Phocides pigmalion okeechobee (assembly GCA_018251015.1). NCBI lineage: Eukaryota > Metazoa > Arthropoda > Insecta > Lepidoptera > Hesperiidae > Phocides > Phocides pigmalion. Next base: position 152 of record DWON01003456.1, read on the forward strand.
GGTCGCCTGAATGCCCGTTTCTTACTATTTCATAAAAAAAACTTGTTTGAAATATTTTTAATAAAAATTACATAAAAATTACATGTAAAAGATTAATAGTTGTAACTAGTCTGGATTAGCAAAAAACTTTCGTAAATAAACGCGACGGGCGTTATACATCATGTGCTCATCATCTAAAGAGCGCAATCAATCAAAGGACCTATGGCGTGCGAAAGTATCCCAATAGCGCTAATTTAGAACATAGAATAATGCGGACAAAGAAAGAAAAGGATCGTGTCAATATAAGAGCCTCTCGTTTGTCACAGAATACATCGACGTATAGACATGGCTTGATATACATGTGCCTATAGTTTTTGCTCTGTTCACAATTTTTACTGAGTGTGTTTGTTTGTTACTGTGTTTTCTTTCTGTTTCTTTCTCTTTTTCTTGTCTAAAAAACTCAAAATAGATTTAGATAGAAGAGATTTAGGTTATTTTACTTTTACTTGAAGTTAATGTACGTTACTATAATTTTTGTAACTTGAAATAGAATTATACTTTACTTAAAATAATTTACAATAATAATAATAACCTATTATCATCATAAATTACACTGAGATTAATTTGTAATTAACTAAACGATACTTTATTTAAAGTAATTTATTCTCACAATGTTCTAGGTTGTTATTATTACAATTATAACCATAATTATACTGAAATAACTTTATAATTGACATTTAAATCGAGAAAAGGTTTACTCAAATACTCAAAATCAATTGAACGATGCAATTTTAATTATGTAGTAGTATTTTACTATATGAAATATTTTTTAAATATTTTTTTTCAAATGAAGACTCCGTCTGTTGTTATTTGTTGACCCTATTTGTTTTATATACAGATACTGCATAACCTTTTTTATCATAGGTGATAAGAATTGAATAAATATGCTTTGTTTTCAGAGTAAAACTGAACACATAAAGAATTACCTCTTATGTATTTTACAAACAATTCATATTTGTCTACTATTTACTTATTTCCTACATTTATCAGTATAAAATATTACTTGCGTCAACTTAATTTGACTTTTCCATCCCAGTTAAAGATGCCAAAACAATTTATCATGTGAAAAATAGCGAAAATTGAGAATAGCATTTCTACTTGGTATGTATTCTGTGGTTACAGATCCTCAGTAATTTATTATATTGTACTGTTGCCAAGACGTAAGAAAGGAGAGCTGGGATGTATGGGCGGAATATATATTAGTTGTGGGACGAGTTTTTGGGTTCCAATTCTGGGTCTGTGAAGTTGATACAATCAAATTATGTATCATGAAATTTTAAAGGTGGAAAAACTGTAGTGCGACTGGGGAGGTACCACCGCCCCTTCATAATCCGCCGTAAAGTATTATTTATGTTAGGTTGGAGAGTTGCAGTTGCAGGCTACACTTTGAAGCGAACCGACCATCTTAGTCCTCAGTAGCAACGTATCTACGTTCGTGTTTATGGTTGTACGTAGATGTCTACGGGCTGCGACTACTTAACATCAGGTAGTTTGCTTGCTCGTTTGCTATTCTTCTCAGATGAAAAACTGCGCTTGTGACCTGTACGGTTTTAATGGACGTGCCACCGCCACGTCCATGTCTCATTCTTTAACAGTGGTAATGCTAGATGCTTTGTACAACCTCGGATGAGACTCCGGACTTGTTTAAGGTTTCATGTGGATTTTCATGAGCTGTAGCGACTAACTAACGTCAGGTCACTTGCAAGCACAATGTTTGTCCTTATTCAACCAATTTACACAAAACTCTAATTATTTGTACCCATAAACCTCCTCCTTAATTACTCTGTTCAGTGATGAAAACCGTATTAAAATCCGCTGCGTAGTTTGAAAGATCTATGCGTACCGTCGGTGAAACGCGACTTGGTTTTATGCTATGTAGAAACCAGGCTATGCGGTTCTCTTTTTGATCCTACTACTTGATCTTTCCTATTACTATACTATACTACTTTTGCTATCCCCTACTATTACAGATCAGGTCGTCTGCAGCTTATTTGCATCTCTTTTTTATGTGAGAAGAGTAGCAAACGCATGCAATGCAAACCACCAGATGTTAAGTCGTCGCAGCTCATAGACATCCCTGTACGACCACAAATCCTATCTGTGCTCGAACGTAGATGCGTTACTCATAAGGACTAAGATGTTCGCCTCGCTAGAAGTGTAGTTGACAACCGCGGCGGATTACGGCGGATTATGAGGGCGGCGGTGGTATTTCCCCGGTCGAATTATAGTTTTCCCACCTATAAATACTCGTTTATAAGTAAAAATTTGAAAGCCACATAAATGAGGTATATTCATAAATAAGAAACTCAAAACTTTTAAGACAATGGCCCGGGCTAACTTACAATTGCTCTAAATTGCTTATAATTTAGAAGCAAAAACTGTCCTCGCCATCGACGACTCATTTCTCTTCAGTAAAGGTATCTTTAAAGCTCTTCATACAAAAACTTGGAGGAAAAAGTTAGGAATGGCCGCTTGCCGACTGAAATCACTCGAGCACTACGCCAGGTCTTTAAGTGCTTCGGAAGGTACTCGGGTTGAAATAAAAGTCCACAGTTTTTTATTCTATTTCCATGACATCTTTTTATATAGTAAAATTTTTTCCATTGAAAAAGTGGCAAGTGTGCAGGTTATCTGATGTTTGCTATCTGATGTCTTTGTATCCGGCAACCGCACCTCTCCAACCGAAACACAAGTAATGTTTTACGGCGGATTATGAGTATGGGGATAATACCCGACAACCCTATATTCTAGTTCCTTACCAAATTATAGTCTACATAAAGAATTTAAGTTGATTTCTACTGGTGTAAACAGTTAATGAACTTAAAAAATATATTTAACTTAATCTTGAAAGAACTCACCCGTCCAACGAAAGGCAATCCCGGCTTGTAACGCCGCCGCATGCTATCCGCGAACCGTAGCTCCACATAGTGCTGTTCTGCAGCAGGTGCAGCAGACGCTGTATTTCCAAGCCCAGAACCAACGATGAGGTCTACACGAGCTGAGCTGCCGCCGCAAAGGGCCTCAATACGCCACGTGCCTGATCTTGCGCCACTTGCCAGGATCGAGCTTAACTTGCGGACGCCTATTGGACAAACAGAAATAATATTGTATTAGTGTGCTCTATTAGATTACTTTACTTTTAAATTAAACAGAGACAGAAAGAGAGACTGGTAAATCAATACACGACGTGAAATCAAGGATAAAGTTAAAATTTTCATTACTAAAATAGAATTAGGTTTGCGCTGATAACAGTAGTCTTTATACTAAATAAAAATGTTGTATATCTGTACCTCGTATTTATTTGGAAAAAATGTTTAAGGGGCTAGAAATAAGAAATAACCTAAATTCTACGGTTTAGTGTAAAAGGTTACACTAAGCAAAACTATTTTTTTTTTGCATTATGTACATTTTGTTGATTAACACCGTCTCAAGTCTCGGTGGATGAGCGGAGTACCTGTAACACAGGTCTTAACCTAGTACAGGGCTCTTGCGACTTGTAAATGTGAATGTGTTTATATCATTTTTTTAAGGCATGGATACCTGCAGGTGGTGTGGTCCGGTGATTTCGGTTTTGGAACACCGCGGAACATAACTACTAAGAAATAAATATTAGATAATTTGAAAGATAATGTAAGAAAGTTAAAATTAAAGGATAATCAGGGCAGATGGATTGCATGACGTATTATAACTCAATGCTTAAAATGTGGATAAAACCGAAACTGAACTTTTAGATTACCCCAACATACATTACATTACACATTACATAGACATATTGATGATACCCCAATGAAACCGGGTAAAACTTCGTAGAAGGGGAAGAAAACGTGATCTCACTTCCAAAGTTTTTGCTCTCACTTATGACATGTGACTTTAAAGAGGGTCTGCGGATGTAATTAATCAAATGCTCGAGTCAGGAGACAAGCGTGACGTAACGAAAGGAGAAACGTGTTCCTGATATTAATTTGTATCACATATCCGCGATACACTAAGAATCTTGTAATGTACACTTTTTATGGTCGATATCGTATTTCATTCCTAGTGGAACTGATTGTTCCTTGTAATCTTCAACACTGCTGACAAGATTTCAATAGAACCTTTACTGGTAGATTGGTGATGTTATGAAGAGTAACTATCGCCTACTTTTATTTATGAACACGCGAACGAAGTAGCAGGTACAGTTTGCTACCATACCGAAACATTGAATAATATTGTGGGACTTAAAAAGACGGCCTTGTTATTTATATGAGACGACCAGCAAACAGGTATAAAACCTGCGGGATCTTAAATGGTCGCTGCGGCTCTACAACATCCAACTACTGAAGACTAAGATGGTCATCTCGATTCTAAGTCTAGACGACATATGCAAACACAAGAATTGTTTCTCGGCAGATAATAAGAACGGCGGTTGTATCATCCAGTCGAAACGAAATGCAATCGAACATGTTACTACATGTCGAAACCTTTAGTGTATATGTTGCACGAATTCTGTCGTTCAGATTCTGGGTGTACACATATATATGCAGACACATATACATATAGACATACGTACTTATTTATCTATTGCACGATAAGGAATTTTTGTGTATTTCTCGTGTACAAATAGAAAGTAGTTACGCAGTTTAGATAGATACTTTGTACTAGCTACTTGCAACAACTGCATATCTGTATATATAAACATAAAAGTTGATTCACGGCATGTGAGTGGTACGTCCCCGATTGAACGGTTCTACCACCTTGTTTAGTGATGGTAAAATATTTTAGAAATAATCAGAAATTGTATTAACAAAACTTCAACCCAACATAAACGCATTAACATAACATCAACAAACAGCGGGCCGACCGAGAAAGGTTTTATATATTAACACATTTTGAGGAAAATCTAACGTGTGTCAAGCTTCACAGCTTGATCCCTTTGCCTTCGTAAAAGAATTTCTCCGTACGCCAAGACGACTGGCGCCCTTTGACAAATGCTTCGCAATGGTGGTGCCAAACCCTATTGAGGGTTCGGCTGAAGTGTAACACTGATTGTGTTCATGTGATCATGTAAGATGTCATCAATAGACCTTAAATGATCTATCGCTATTTTACTTGAAAGTTCAATTGTCAAATGGTTAAAAACAAAACTCTTAGGATTTTGTCACATCGCTCTATCCGTTTGCTCGTCTGTCCATTTGATCGTCTGTCCCTTTATTTGTCTGTCCGTTTAGTCGTATGTCCGTTTACTCGTCTGTCCGTTTGATCGTCTGTCCGTTTGATCGTCTGTCCATTTGATGGTCTGTCCATTTACTTGTCCGTCCGTTTGCCCCCGTGTTCATTCATTCGTTTGTTTCTTTGTTTATTACCTAATTATCCAGTTATCTGTCATAAACAGATTACTTACGATGTATTAGCACTACATAGACTAAATTTGGTAGGTACACATTTGTTGTATAACTGAAATTTAAGGATTATTTATTAACAAATAAAGGTAGAATTTAGGGGATTTAAAAAACTAGGGAACATAAAAATCATTAGATAACTAAAATAAATTAAAACACTACTATGAATATATTTAACGATACAGCCATCGCAGAGAAATGTTAAAAAAATATACTAGGTACTATAAAACCGCATGGCTTGTTAAACTTTCCTAAACTATTCATTTGAAATTGTATCGAATAAATAATAGGTACCGTTTTGCTTACATTGCAAAACCCTACCCTTTGATAAATGTTCCGCAATAAACAAATATCGTTCCGTCGAAACCTTTGGGTCATTGTTATTTTTAACGTTGCCTTTAAGGGCCCTACGGAAAATAAATCCAATTTACATTCCTAATTGATGTAATTTTCTTTTTCCTTTTGAGTCTTTTAAATTTTAATTTTCTTTTTTACTTTTATATATTGACGAAAAAATAAATACTTTTTATGTACATATCAAGTAAATAAGTTTGCGTCTATTATTTCACGATATGTGTCATAAATTCATTAAGTGACGGGTCCCTAAAATATGTCTGTTGTGATTAATTGTCACAAAATGAGTTAACTGTAAAAGAAATTACTAAAGAATATTGTATTTTTCATGTTAAAGATGTAACAACACGTATGAGTTTAAATTATTGTTAAATAATCATTATACTTATAATTCCTTTTTATATATTCTCATGTAATTCTTTCTAGATCACAATCGTAGACTCTCGTGTAGACCTCTTTCCTAGACCACAGTCTTCTCGTAAGTCCATGTCATAGACCTTCAACGAAGACTCCTTTTATAAAATACACTTGTAGTAACAGAAGTTCTTACTTTTCTTCTTTCAGTTCTTTATTTTACCTTCAATGAAGTTCATGTACGTTCTTCTATCATATAGTAAGGATTTTTAATCTGATGTATTTTCACATATTATTCAGTTCTGGAAAATATTCTCATTGGCAGGGAAGATCAATACCTTTCGTATTCATTGTATTTTTCTTCATCCCAAAAAAAAGAGCCCTACAAACAACACTATCACGTAAAAATGTTGAAAATTACCCGTTTTCTCAAGAAGTCGACGAGGACTTATAAAAGAGTTTACATGGTCGAAAGCTTGGAAACTATTTTTAAAGTAAAATATGGAAAACCAAAACATATAACAGACATTTTTCGATAATACGCTAGCGAAGCGTAAAAGGCAAATCCAATCTATCAAAATTTGACACGGGTTGCTCGTGGAGATGACATGAAAAGGCTTTTATGGAAGAAACGTTACTTGCTTCACTAGCTATATTTTGCTCAAAAACTGTTTTTACTATTTATTTAATTGGATCTATTTAAATTGATTGAATTTAAATTTTATTTTATTTAAGGAAAATTTATTTCCATAATGATCATTTTAATCTAGTTGAGAGATATTTCTGTGTATATCATTTAAAAAATACATCTTTTTGTGATCATAAGCGCTTTGCTGTGGTGTCTCGTGGCGTAACAATCGGAATTTAGACTCAAATTCCTAGTATATTTTAAACATGGTAGAACCTTAGTTGGATCGGGGAGGTACTATCGCCGCCTTCATAATCCGCTATAAAGCAGTTCCTGTGTTTCGGTTGGGGAGATGCGGTTGCTACACTTACAAGCGTGACGACCATCTCAGTCGTAAGTGGTAGCAATGCATCTACGCATGACGTTAGGCTGGACTTTAGTTTTGTTTGTTGGACTGCAGAGACCTTTTATCATCAGATAGCTTTCAAGTTCGCTTGCTACTTTTCAAATATAATAAAAATCTGAATTTTTACATTTCTTTACTATTTCTGTATGTACGTTTGTTACATTTGTCTGTCTGAACTGGAGGGATGTCTAGAATATAAACCACAACCCTGTTCTAATTGTTCATTGGTCGTAATTATGAAATTTACCACTGTTGGTCACCCATCCAACTCGAACTTTTATTTTGAAATAGGTATAGTGAGTAATTGTTCCAGCATGCAAAGAGCTTTGGAAAGATGGAGGTGGAGATTAGTACGATGAATGTGAAATTACAAAGCATATCAGTAAGAAAAGCCTACGAACTTGCTAATGCGAATCAGGTTTTTGGCAGAACAAAATGTATCAAAGTTAAAACCGTTACTTTGTTTAAAGTTACCAAAAGCTTCTCGTTACCGTCACCGAAAACAAAGTGAAGTATTTCGTTTCTACTCGTTATATTGCTCGTAACTTCCGCAGCCAGGAAGCGGCAACAATAACAAAGTTACTTCGCAATTAGAGAGAGATTGTTTGGCATCACGACCAGTATTACTTGAGCTGCTATCGTGGTACTCGAAAATCTACTTTTCAAGTATCGGTTCCACGCGCGTTGCAGCGAGAGAAGTGGGAAAATCGACACAATACACTGTTCATAATATAATAAATAATTAAATTTCTTTATTAATATCACAACTTTTTAATACTACTATTAATAATTACAAATATACCTATTTTATTCCTGATAAAGTAGAAATAAATAACGCAGTAAATTAACAAATGCACTTTTTTTTTTAAATAGAATAAAATATTCATCAAAACAATTTGTATTATGTAGTCATATTTTCTAATGCAACACTTTCATAACATTTTCATGTCACCACGACTTCCCTATTTCTGTTTAAGGATGAGAGGTTTTTGTTTGAAGCGTATGGTAAGGAAGATTTACTTTTAAGCCAGTATTATTTTCGTTACTTCCACTTAAGTAATCGTCTGAATAATCTATTTTTAAAACCATTGAACAATGCAAATCATTTTATGGTTTCACATTAGACATATACTCTCTTTCTGTTGGAAATGAAAATCAATTTAACTATCGACATAAATGATAAAGTAAGTACATAAAATTACGTATTTCTCCTAATCGAGTTTCAAAGTTTAAATTTTTATTTCACGTTTTTAGATTTATCGCTTATCGCTAGTTCTCTCATTGCTAGCGGGGAAGCGTCCGTCGATTACATTTTAAAGTACACTTAGTCACCGGTCCACACAGGTCAAGCTTAGCTGGCTAGCAAGAATTATTGTCTTACAATACATGCAACGAATGGAAAGTTTTATTGCTTTCTGTAACATCAACTGTACTACTGTACTGTACTGTACTAACGTTCTCGAGGATTCATGATACACCTTTCTGAAGTCTTTTACGAGTTACTATCGAAGAAGGAAGCGGTCATGAAAATATTTTCGTGGCTCACCGTCTTTATATAAGATACAAATCATTTTACTATGTACTGGGTACTCATGGTTAACGTTTTAATTGCCGATATTTCCAACCCGTTGCATGGCTCGTGGTCACGGCTAAACTTCGGTGGCGAGGAGAACGTTGACAGGGGCTAGTGATAGATCAATCTACCTACCCTACGTCTAGTTCGTTTTTCTTTTATGCGTTCCATATCACGACACACAACGCTAAATGTGTCTTTACGCACTGAACGGTGCACTGTGTGTGATTTAGATAAATTAACCACTGGATTCCACGTTTTAGATAGCCTGTGATTTTCTTGCGGGCCGTTTACATTTTATGTTACATTTTTTGTTTAGGCGTCTGCCTATCTTATCCGTTACATCTCTAACACGAGCCTGGTTGGAACTGTTGGTGGAAACTGGTTAAAACTGGTTAAATAATGGCAATCACAAAGTTAATTATGAGTACCCGTTCTTTAATAAAATGTATAAAATATTAGTGTAAAATCGTAAGTTACAAATCGTCTACATCAGAACTTCCGCATTCCTTTATAATGAAATTTGCACTCGATTTGACTTGCATTTTATTTGGATATTTTACCAGACTATCTCATAATATTACCAACAAAATTTCTCGCTCCTTAAGCAACAATATTTGAAGAATGTTCATAAATCACTACTTGTGATCGGATATTGAATCTGTCAAATACCTGCTGACCTTGATACCCCGACAAGGAAAGGCTTTTAATGGTGGAGGTTGCTTTCCAAGAATCCTTTACATAATTCCTACAAGGATTTGCTTACGGTTAGATTTTAGCATATTCAATATTGATAGATGACTTGGATTATTATTTGCAGCTTCCATGACATTTAATTAAACTTATGTTTACCTTATGCTTATGAATAAAGCTATTTATTTCAAAAGCTGTTTTGAAATTTGGATATTTCCTTAAATATATTTTTAATGTGATGACGAAATTTTGTTTATAGTACTCGTATAAGTTTGTTGATGTTTGTTTATCCTAGATAGCTTTGTGGCTTTATGATAGGCTCTGTTACAGGAATCAAGTTGTTGTTAAAAACTACTTTGCAACAATCCGCTACCATAACGTATGATGGTATATATTTCAAAGCATGCACTATGACGTATAGGAAATAGTTATGTGATTAAAAATATATACCATTACACATTTTAGAACCAACACGTGTTTCGCCCCAAAGAGAGCATCATCAGGGTAAGGTGACTCTGCGATTATAATCGGTAACATCCCGAAATCCCGAGAGGGAGAATAGTGGCATAGTATAATAGGGGCATAGAGTGGTGGTAGATTGGTGGTAGATTGTTGAAAAGTAGTTTTTAACGACAACTTAATATCATGAATTGCCGCAAAGTATCGCCTAATACTATTAACTTTGGTATAGGTGACAGGACTACAATCCCTCGAGGCCCGAATAATCCCTAGCCCTCTCCTCCCACGCTTAGAGCCCGACAGTACCGCTGGGTTAGAGTAGTAGAGTTAGGCACAGCCTACCCTTAGTATAAGACTACAATTTTACCGAGGAGGTACAATTTCCACCGTCAGATTCCGTCGTAAAACAGTTTGTTTCGATTTGAGAGATGCGGTTGCCGGTTACAGTTACGAGAAAACGAGGCGACTACCTATCATAATCCTACTATCATAATCCTTAGGAGTAGAAACACATCTATGCTCGACAGGCAGGTTTTTAGTTTTGTTGAAGATTGAACGTAGATGTGCATGGGCTGCAGCGACTACTAAACATCAGGTGGCCTACAATCTCCTTTACTATTTTTCCAACATAAATAACATAGAGTATGGGTAAAGGAATAAATTAACCAGTCTTAGCAAGGACTTCGATAGACTTTAGAATAAGGTAATAGAAAGAGTTCTGTTACAGAAGTTTGAAATTGGATTAGTGCATAAATACATAATTGTCTTACCTTCATCCATAGATAGTTGATCCCATATGGCAACTTTGGTACCAGCAGGGTCGCTGAGAGCCACATAAGCTATTTCTCCTCGAACTAAACACAGGTCGTGGTCCAACGCCAGTATCCAGAATGTAACTGCAACAATCAATAATAATAAGTATTGAACAATTTGACCTTTTGACTTTCGCTGGTGATGAAGTTACATAACTAGCAGTTATCTACTTACATAACTAGCAGTGTTGTTTTATGCTACTAAAGACGGGAGAACGGTGGTTCGACCGGGAAGATACCACCGCCGCCCTTATAATCCGCCGTAAAACATTACTTATGTTTTAGTTGGAGAGATGCGGTTGCTGGCAACATTTAAGCAAGGCACCATCTTAGACCTTACGAGTAACGCACCTATGTTCGAGCTCAAATAGGATTTCAGTCATATTTATGATTATACATGAATGTCTATGGGCTGCGACTACTTACCATTAGGTGGTTTGTAAGCCCGTTTGTTACTTCTGTCACAAAAAAAAGAAGTATAGTACATATAGTAGTTGTGCTCGCGACGTTTTTAATTTCATAATTTTAAATTTGATAAATAAATGATATTTTTGGAAATGATAATACAGTAATTTTTCCTATCGTTATCCCATCACAAATTAACCCAATCTATACTTACCAAGTTATTAATTCTCAAATGTTTTATAGATATATCACATATTGTACTTTTACTGATAATCAATAGATGGCTTTAAACTCTATACCCGATAATACAGTTATTCTATGGCAAGGAGTATTGACAAACGTTTTGCGCCTATATAGTAGTTTTGAAGTGAAAGCCGGATAACAGACAGGTAGACAAAAAAAATCAGAATGAATCTTTTTTGGCTTGTGGTACTCATGCGAATACCCCTAGGGATATTGATTTTAGTTTTTATTCAATGTACAAAATTGAACTCCTCTACAGTTGTATTATATGTATAGATAAGCATATGTAAAACTTGATAAATTGGTCAAAAAACAAGTGCGTTTGAACAATAACAACTCAAACTGTAAGGATCGTTAAAATATTCCAATTCACTTCAATGTCGATTCAAATTCAAAGAGTAAAAACAAACCATCTATCTAACAATCGACGGGGAGTTAAATTTAACGACCAGAACAGTACGAACGTTTGAAAGGTTTTTGCAAGCACAGTCTACCGGATGAAGTGGATACTGGAGTTCGTTTAAACTTCCAAAAGTGGAAAGAGCTATGAAATGGAGACAAAATTCTTCCATTCTACGACGTGCAACAGTTAAAGGTGGGAGAACTATAGTTCAACCGGGGAGGTACCACCGCCGCCCTCACAATCCGCCGTAAAGCAATACATGTGTTTCGGTTGGAGAGGTGCGATTGCCAGCTACACTTTGAAGCGAGACGACCATCTGAGTCCTTATTACTTCTATTCTATTTTTTTTCATAGTTTCATAAATTTAGTCACTGTCTTATTTTATTTTGTTCTATTTTTTTTTGTACCAGTTAATAGTGGAAACTGTATGTATTCATTTGTATTACATTGTATGAATCGTTTTTATGTACAAAGCGAATTGTTTGTTTCCCAAATAAATAAATAAATAATATTCGTTAAGAATAGGAGTCCTTTTAACATAGACCATACAAAAGTGGAGTGTTGTGGTTAGGATGTGGAAATCATGAATTGACTCTTTCCGTCCCTGACTAATTTCAGCATTTTACTGACTAAACTCAGACCATAGGGTCAAGGAACAGTCCTTAGCCCTTGACATCTGAGAGGCACGGAATCCCCATTGTACCGCTATCGCCATAGATGAGTGCACTCTCGAGCTAAACGCTTTAAATTTGTGGAGATCACCTATCCTTCCGAGCGCCTCATCCAGCTTTGTAGATGGGTATGGGAAACTATGCACGTTTTATTTTATTGTCTCTATTATTTAACAAGCAAACAAGAAAATAAACAAGCTTTCTCCATCCGAAGCTACACATAAAACCTAACGACTAATTCCGCGCAAGCATTTGTAAGTCAATTTATCCGAAACACTAGAAGCAGTTGGTGGCAATGTATGGGCCGTTGGTTCGTAATTAATTACAGTGAGCAACATTCGGGCGATTATCCAGCTGCCCAACTTAGACAATAAAACGAAACTTGCTAGGTTGTTTGTACCAGATGATTCTTGTAACAATTTTTGTTAATTACGCAATAATTTTATTAGCGATTATAAAGCGTTAAGAGACTGCCAAATCCAAAGATCAATGTACATTCAAACCAGCTGTACCTAGAGTCCTGATATTTTCCAAATAGGTCATAGGATAGAGTAAGTGAGCACTGAGAAAGGAATTTTGGAAATTAAGAAGATAAAATGAGATTAAAATGCAGATGGAAACGGGTGAAATATAAGATAATTGGTGTAGGATTTTTTTAATTTCTTCTATAGATTTTCTTAAATAAACCTAAAGAGTAAAAATAGACCTGTATATTTTTTTTGGAATATGTTGCGATACAGGCTGAAGGTTACTCAGTAAAAAAAAATTAAGTTCATTGGCAAAAAATTTTAAAAGTACACCTAATATTTTGTATTAGACAATTTTGGTCGCGGTTGGAAATAAGATGGGTGATAGCGAGTGGCAAAAATTGATAAGCACTCCGTAGTTCCGAGGTTTTTGTCCTTGTTAAAGACCTTGGGACAATTTGATTGATATTTATATCTCATAGTCAAAGATCTTACATTTCTAAGACCAAAATATACCATTTGTTTTTAATTATTATTTCCATCTTATTTTCTCCCTGCATTGTCTATCCGTCTTATTTTAGGCTTGTTTCTTGAAAATGTGAACAGGATTGGAAATCCATTCTAAGATTGGCAAAATCGGATTTTTATATACGAATATTCAGTTACTCTTAGGCTGCTGTAAACAATATTGTAAAAAAACAGTTAAGCGCAAGCTGTTGGCTTGTAATTAATTAGCAACACCGGACCCCATTTCTGGAATAAGGCGAGTTGGCGGAAAGTTTGCGAACTTGTTAGCCTTTGGTTCCAATTTATGCGATATCTCTGCCAGGAGTTACAATATTCGTTTCAAGTATAACGTAGCTGCAATTTATTTAAGACGTATGCTAAGTTTTCTTAATAAAGATATGACACGAACTGAAGTTTAAATCAAGTTTTTTTTACTAGATTTTGCCCGCGGCTTCGCTCGCGTTGAAGCTCTTAAATGAATATCAAAAAATGATATATTTTTAGCATTTTTTATAATTGACAGAAGCAAATAACATGAAGTATACAAACATTCAAAACAGCTGAAGCTATATCCAATAATATATTAGTTTTAAGGCTTTGAAATGGGTAGATTTTCATTTTTTTTGACAAACAATCATGTCTGCCAAAATATTTTTTTTTTTTAAAAGTATCCTATATCCTTTTTATTACCTCTAAGAATATGTGTACAAAGTTTCAATATAATAGGTTGAGTAGTTTTGGCGTGAAAGCGTAACAAACAAACTTACATTCACATTTATAATATTAGCAGGCAAGTAGGAATTTTAGTTCGTTAGAGATAGAACAGTATGTTAAAAAAGATAGCAACAGAAGTCAAGCTCATGTGTAATTTTGTGTTATAATGAATGGGCCACGCTGAGTTTTACTTCAAAAATAGGACAGAATAGGCGTTCTAAAAGATAACAAATTTGTTTATCTTTTTTTATGTGAGAAGAGTAGCAAACGAGCATACAAACCTGATGTTATGTAGTCACAGCCCATAGACATCCATTTACAACCATAAACACGATTGAAATCCTATCTGAGCTCGAACGTAGATACGTTGCTGGGACTAAGATGATCGCATAGCTTCAAAGTGCCACCTTTACTAGGATTTAGCTATGATACTGGTTGCTAAATCGTAATAAAGCAATAGACGCTAGGCAAAATGTGTCGGATGTTGGTTTGTAATTAATTAGCAACACCGGGCCTCACTTCGGCAATAAGGCGGAGTTGGCGCTCGGAAAGTTCGCAAACTTGTTGGCCTTGTTTGATTCCAAATTATGCGACACGTATGCCAGCGGATGTAATGTTCGTATCAAGTGACGTAATCATATATGCTATGCTCTGACTCAACAATGTACTGTATGGTACAATAGTCGAAAGAAGATACATTTGTAGATCAACGCTAGGAGTTTTATGTCATGGACGTTTTAAAAAGAAAGAAAGAAAACGTTGATTTCGAGTAAACCCGATAAAATAAACAAATTTTCCTTTAAGTCCACAGGAAGATAGAGATGAGTTCAGTTGTAGCCCGCGACGGAGTAAGAGTTATTTGTACTATATAGCAACAGTTACTATAATATTCACTGTCGTGTAAACCTTAACGCAATCTCTACTCACTGGTCTCTCCAGGTCTGTAATGGTGGCGAGCTGGCCGGACGATCACATCCCTGACTGGTCCAAGCAGCTTGATGACGCTGTGGCTCTTGGCTGTGCACTCCTCGTTGCCAACACAGCCAACCGTTGTATGAAGGGTGCAATGTGTGGCTGGAGATGATGGTATCTTCAGAGGAATTATGCCGTAACCTGGAACAATGACATAGTGTTATTCTCTTTGACTGGATAAAGAATTACTGACAATATTCTGTCAAAAATGCGCCGGAATCTACACGGAATTTGCTTTGTGTTTAACTTCAAAAATAGGACTTAATTTCTATCTGATGTAGTGCATTTTGTTACTCCTTCTGTGTTCATCATGCTTAATTGTAGCCGGCAACTGGACTTCTCCAGCAAAAACTTAAAAATTGCTTTACGACAGTTTATGAGGGCGGAGATACCCCCGGTCGAATTATAGTTCTACCACTTTGGAAAAATACTCCAATGTTTGTGGTTGGTTTAATGACATTATGGATTTTAAGTAAACCATTTAAAACAAATAATAATGGATTGTATTGCTTTGTATTTGTTTTTTTCTTGTTTGTACATTACATTGAAATGTGAAACACTCATAATTTCTCCTTACACAATTGAAGTATTAAATACAATAGTAAATCACCCCATTTTGTTATTAATACGTCTCTATTTCCTACTTTCCTGTCGCAAATGTAATAATTGTACATTTTTAATCGCATTCAATTAATTCATATGCTTGCTGACATAATCTGAAATTATTCGAACTGAAGACGACATTTTCTGCGTTTGAGAACGCTTCAAGCGCATTGTGGCTGATATTATGTGGTTTTGAAGTAAAATCGGAACCGAATAATATGATTGCTAGTAAATAACATTGAACTTTAAAAGGTGTATATAATTACTTGTTGCTTAATTGTAATATTAAATATAATAGGAAGTGCCGGCTACACATTGAAGCGAGGCGACCATCTTAGTCCTCAGAAGTAGCAATGTATCTACGTTCGAGTTCAGATATTTCAGACGTGTTTGTAATTGTACGTAGATGTCTATGGGCTGCGACTACTTTTTATCAAGTGGTTAGCATGCAAACCACCTTTGCTACTCTTCTCACATAAAAATAAATGTAAACAAGCATAGGATGCTTTTTCAGTGATATATTGATCTCCTGTACCCCACGCTTATTTTACAAGCATTTTTTTTTCTTATTTATGCTTTCTTTAGTTGCATTTTTTATAAAAGCGTGTTTTTAACTATTATTTATTTTTCAATTTTTTCATGTTATTACATTGTCATCGGTCCTTGATACGTGTGAAAAGTTTCAAATTAATCAGACATCTAGAAATTAGAGTAAATTAAGCTCAAAGAATCCGTTACATACATACATACAACCCAAGCTAATAAAAGCGTGTTAAAAAAGGTATATGGCACCAGTTTTTCAGTCCTGTTGAAATGTAATCATTGTACCTACATTTTTTATGGCGTTCAGTTCATTCGAGTGCTTGTTCGCGCAATCGAGCGAAGTGATTCGAACCGAAGTCAACATCTTCCGCATTTGGAAGCACTCCAAGTATTTTGTGGCGAATATAAATTCGTGGTTTTTAAATAATCAATTTTAAATTAATCGATTTTGAGGAAAACATTATGATTATTTATAAATGTTATGCCTGTTTTTTAATTTAGAATAATTATTTTTATTTTGTGTTACCTGTATATACATTTTAGTTGTCATAATTATTTTGTTAAACATGCATTGCGTATGATTCTACATTTTTTTTCATTAAAAGCAAAAGGCATCCCATACATCTATATATTTGCCTGAAATCTTAGAAGTTGATATGTTATGACAATAAAGTAATAATTATTATTACACGTACATGCCTACAAGAGAGATTATCCTAAGAAACAACGAGATACAGCTTCGCTCGGGTACTAGAGTTTATAATTACTTACCTTATTTTTTTTCATACATGCACCAGTTATTACCTAGTCGCAAAAACTAAGAATTAGAAACATCTATTTCGAACGACGACTGAATTGAATTGAAATATTTAATTTTTCGCCCAATTTACAAAAAAACTTATTATACACAAAAAACTTCCTCAGGAATCACCTACCCGTTGTTGAAAACTGTGGAAAATCCGTTCAGTGCCTTTTAAGTTTATCGCGAAAAGAGCGTTGCGACGGAGTTTGTTTTGTACTATTTCGAGATAGAACACATGTAATAATTTCTTATAATAATTAAGCTCAATCATCCTACTATTTTTACCAATCGCAATATTATTTCTTCATTACTTTTTATCATGGATACGGATGTTACGAATTAATTAATTTCTAATATTCTTACTATGTATACAATATCCATGTTTGTAATATAAATGTAATATATATTAATTAATCATTTTCATGTTCAATAGATTGTAAGTATAATAAGAAAATAATTAAAGATAAACCAAACGAATTTATTACATTCTTTACGAGTTAAATTCATTTTAATCGCGTCCGGTTCATTTGAGTGCTTATTCGGCAAATGGAGAAGTAGTCTCCGCCGTCTTTCCCATTTGGAGGTGCTCCAAGTGCTTTTATTGTCGGTATTGGAGACTCAGGACTTTAGCTCAGTTTAAATGGAGTTTCAATTCGTTTTAAATGGATTTCGACGACAAAATTTCGTTCGCTTCACATTTTTGATATTACTATTATATAAACAGAATACCTTTATTGTGGGAGACCTATAGTTCGACCGGGGAGGTACCACCGCCGCCCTCATAATCCGCCGTAAAGCATTACTTGTGTTTCGGTTGGAGAG